>KE155734.1:16913-32589 GCA_000411075.1 Sisymbrium irio | reverse complement strand
AGAGAGAGAGAGAGAGAGAGAGAGAGAGAGATCGTATATATACGAAGGTGTGAGAGAGAGGAGTGATGATTTGTGGATAAAAAAATTACCTGAGAAATCGACAGCGAGTTTTCCGTTGCAGAATCTTCCGGTGGATGTTTGGTTGATGAAGTCTCTGCCATAAGGAGGGAAGTTTGATTTAACAATGCTTAGTAAGTTATTGTTGTTGCCAACGTCAACAATGGAGTCACCGAACATGATGAGTGCTGGAACAATGGCTCCTTTGGATTTACAGAAGAAACAAGCAACCAAGAGAAGAACTCTAAACCCTGAAACTCTCATCTCCTGCATTTTTTTACCTTCTTGTCTAATGCAATCAGACCGTTAGGACAGAGAGACGAGAGAGAGGGAAATTGAGAGTTATTAGTGGCGAAGAAAACGGAGTCAAGAATATGATGCAATGTCATACAAAGATAATCATCCTCATGATGCTTATTTTTAATATAAAGAAAAAGCATTTCTTAGTGCAATAGAGTAGGTGGAAACTGTGTGCGAGGCAAACCTCTTTGGTCATTGTCTTGGACTATGGGCAACAGTACTTTCGCTTCCTTGTTTTGAACCAGAGCTTCCGGTCATACCGAGGTTTAAATTGGGTCCATGGGAAATGCAGCAGAATCTTCCTCTGTTCAATTTAAATCTCAAACCGACTGATTATTCGGTTTGAACTTTGAAGGGTAGTTATATTGATAAGCAGACGGGTGTTGAGAGATCATCTTTCTTGATTTCTTCATTAGTCTAATTCCGTTCTTGTAGAACCGTTGGAAGCATGAATGATGATAACGGAGTTGAATATTGGCAAAATATCATTATAACAAAGTGTGACTTCCACCAACTTTTTGTTGTTGTTGTGATAATGTCTCTGGTAATGTGGCATCCACTTTGCGCATTTCAAGATTGTGTTTATTTATTTTTCTGTTTTACTTCAAAGATTGTGGTTAAGCAATCATGGTTTTTCCCCTTCTTCTTATATTGTGCTTAAGCCATCATCAGTCTTTTCTTATTTCTTGTAATTGTATATTATAAAAAGTTTGCAAAATTCCAACTAAAGAACAGGAAGGATTTGAGCCACGGCACCGTGGAATTTTTCTACTTGACAGAAGGCCCAAATTGTGTGTCACCAATTTTGGCCTGTAAACAAAAATGAATGGGCTGATTCTCATGTAAACTAGAGAAAATTCTCTCTGAAAATCGGTCGACTAGGTAGGCATCTATCCAAACATTCTGATTTTGACCATATTGGTTGAGGATAAGATCAATCAGCGAAAAAATTCATCGAGTTCTGTGTATAAATGGCCGTAAAGATCAATCAACGACAATATCCATATTATACATTTTTAATTTTATTTTATTTATTTGATTTACACGTAAAATATGTAGGTTGATTCAGCGGTCAAAAATTAAAAATATTTACTCACATAAATGATCAAAACTTATAGTCATAGATGTTGTTAGGTCTGAGAATTTCACAAAATTTAATTTGAAATATCCGAAAGTAAATTTATAAACAAATTTAATAAAACTCGATTGATTTTTATGTATCCAAATCCAAAAAACCAAACTGAATAAAATGATTTGAACCTAACCTGAATCCAAATTGAAGAAATTTGGAAAACTCTATTCTCATCAATTTGTAATTTGAAAACTATACAGTTTTTTGTTTTTAGAAAAATAAACTTATTCATAAGTGAAATGACTAAATTTATTTGAATGTTTATCTAAACTAATAGTTTTAACTAATAAAAAATTTTAAAATAGATAAAAAATTTCAATAGACATTTTTTTGCATAAATATTTAAAACTGAAATTTTGTAAAGATAAACTTTAAAATATTAATATGTGTTTATCTTTTTCTGTGGTTGAAATAACAAAATTATATCAATATTTTATTTATCAAATATAAATATTAATAATAGTAATGATATTTTCGGATTTTAAGTTTAATTACTATAATTTTAAATTAAAAACAGGATAAAATGACTTAAAAGTACATATAAATTTTAAAATATTAACAGATGTTAACAAAAAATGTATTTATCTCAGTAATGTATTTATCTTTACTACTAATTTTAATAATACTAATATTTTCGAATCTTAAATTTAACTATTATAATTCATAAATAATATCAGAACAAAAATGACTTAATATATATAGGAAAGTGTAGTTTTCAGAAAGAAAGTAAAAAAAAGAGATGTATTTCCCAAATTTTAAATCATAATAAAGATAATTTTCAAATTGTACCATTTAAAATCCTATATAGGATTATCATAGTTTGATGTCTGAAGTCTGAGTTTGAGACGGTTTTATAGTATTTGGTATTTTATATTTAGATATTAAATTCTTTATTAATTATCTTAATTTTGGAAAAGTCTAAAATATTAAAAATCGGATTTGATATAAAATCTAAAACCAAACCTAAACCCGAAATAAACCAGTTTGAATCCAAAATCCGACATCTAGATGTTGGAACCAGCCGTTGAAAGAAAAAATAAAGGACAGTAAACCGAAATTTTGTGATGGAAACGAAAAAGATAAACCGTCGAATTGTAAAATAGGGAAGCCTGGGTAAAGGCGGTTATCTCTCTCTCTCTCTCTTATAGCTTGAAACTAAAGCAGCCGAGTATATAATTTACATATAGCTTTGATAGATCAATCAAAACACTCGTTCCCCCTTTGGTCTTTGTTCCTTCTCTCTCTCATTCTCTCTTTGGTCGCTGATTCGCAGCCTAGATTCCTTACTTTGAAGGTTCCTTCTTTTTGCTCAGAATCTCAGCTCTTTCACCAATTTGAATTCGTCGATTGATTTTGGGTTTTGGGTTCAGAGAATGGCAGATACAGTAGAGAAAGTCCCCACCGCTGAAGCATCTTCATCCACCGTGGAAACACCAGCTGAGGCATCTTCATCCTCCGTAGAAACATCAGTCCCCGCGGAGAAGACAGAGCCCTCTAAGACGGAGAAGAAAAAGTGGGGCGATGTTGAGGATGACGATGAAGAAGAGGAAGAGAACGCAGTCTCGGAGCTCAATGCGTTGAGTATCAAAGAAGAAGATAGACCTGAATCTGTCCTCGACGAACCCGAAGACTCTAACATCAAAGCGGTATTTTGCTGCTATCCCCTTGAGACTTCCCAATTGAGCTTAGATCTGGGGTTGTACTGGAATAAAGTTAGGTTCTTTTTTTCTTGATCGGTTGATTCTAAAGTAGTTATCTTTGTAGGTTACTTCCGGTGACACACCCTATACATCGGCTAGTAGGTTTGAAGATTTGAACTTGTCACCTGAGTTGATGAAAGGATTGTACGTTGAGATGAAATTCGAGAAACCTAGCAAGATCCAAGCTATCAGTTTGCCTATGATCATGACACCGCCTCACAAGCATCTCATTGCTCAGGCCCATAACGGATCTGGCAAGACCACCTGTTTCGTTCTGGGAATGTTGAGTCGTGTTGACCCTAATCTGAGAGAGCCTCAAGCCCTTTGCATCTGTCCCACCAGAGAATTAGCAAACCAGGTTTGTTTTGTTTACTGTTTTCGATTATTGATCTTGTGAGTAGTAGTTGATTGTTGGATTGAGAAGGACATATTAAGAGATGGTTGGGATGAATGGCAGAATATGGAAGTTCTTCAGAAGATGGGGAAGTTTACTGGGATCACTGCTGAAGTTGCTGTCCCAGAGTCCAATAGAGGTGTAACGGCTGCAAGAAGAGGACCTGTTTCCGCCCAAGTTGTGATTGGTACCCCTGGGACGCTTAAAAAGTGGATGGCGTTTAAGAAACTTGGTCTAAATCATTTGAAGATTCTTGTTTTTGATGAGGCTGACCATATGCTTGCTACGGTATGCTTCTTTTATCTCTGTTTTGTAATTGGCCTTGTTAGTTTCTCAATTCTGTATAATGTGACCATATATTTTTCCCTTCATATGAGATTTCTTTGTTGTTGTTGCAGGATGGCTTTAGGGATGATTCCTTGAGGATAATGAAAGACATTGAGAGAGCTAGTCCCAGTTACCAGGTATGTTAAACTAGTGTCTGATTTAGAGGGCAAAAGATATCGTAGTGAAATAGAATCAATTCAGCTGTGTGTGTCTGTTATTTTTAATTGTATAGACCCTCTAGGTTAATAAGTCATATTTCCGTGTTAAGACGATGATGAATCTGTGTTCACTGTTAGAAAGCTGTGCTGGGTTATATCACTGTCTAAATGGCTGTTCACTGTTAGAAAGCTGTGCTGGGTTATATCACTGTTAGAAAGCTGTTTTGCTTTAACGTTCTTGTTTTGACCTTTTTTTCCTTTTTTAACAGGTGCTTCTGTTCTCGGCAACTTTTAACGAAACTGTCAAAGACTTTGTTAGCAGGACAGTCAAGGACCCGAACCAACTGTTTGTAAAGAGAGAGGATCTGGCTTTGGACTCAGTAAAACAGTATAAAGTAGTTTGCCCAAGGGAGCAAAACAAGATTGAAGTCATCAAGGATCAGATCATGGAGCTCGGGGATATTGGTCAGACCATAATCTTTGTGAGAACGAAGGTCTCAGCAAGCAAAGTGCATAAAGCTCTGGCGGAAATGGGGTATGACGTCACCAGTGTTCATGGTAGTATGACTCAAGAGGACAGAGATAAGATAGTGAAGGAGTTCAAAGACTGCTTAACTCAAGTCCTCATTGCAACTGATGTCCTTGCACGAGGTTTTGACCAACAGCGGGTAAAATATTATTCCTCGACCCTCTTCCTTTCAAATTTGTTGCCCCAAAATGCTTCTTACTTAATGGCTCTTTCTCGGTTTTGCAATGGTTGCAGGTGAATTTGGTTGTGAATTATAATATGCCTACTAAATATGAAACCGGGGAGCCAGATTATGAGGTCTACCTTCACAGAGTTGGAAGAGCTGGCCGGTTTGGTCGTAAAGGTGAGCATTCCTTGTTCTTCTCGAGTGTTACCATTAAGTTAGACATTGATTGTCATCAATTTATTAACTGTGTCTTTGTATCGTAGGTGCTGTGTTCAACCTTCTTCTAGATAATGGAGAAGATAAACAGGTGATGGAGAAGATTGAACGCTATTTTGGAGCTCAAGTTAAGGAGATCAAGTCTTGGAACTCAGAGGCAGAGTACAAGAGCGCACTCAGGGAAGCTGGCCTTCTCGATGAGTAAACATACGGAGGAAGACAATATTTGTTTTTTTTATAAAAAAAATCCCAAATACGTTGGTTGTTTCCTGAGATTGCTATTGTAATTTCTTTTTTTTCAGATTGCAAAGCAGAGATTTCAGACTTCTTTGTAGCCCTTTTATTATTCTGGAAAAAGAACATAATTTTGGTTTTAATGTCAAATCACTTTATTATGAATGAACCTAAACAGTAAACCATTTGTTTGCAACATATGATAAGAGAAAAAGATTGTAGTTTCAGCCGATGTTTAGCTGCAAGAAGAAACAAGGAAATACTGTTCTGAGCTCCATCATCTGTGGCTCCTATAAGTTCTAATTTGGTTTCAATGTCAGTCAGTTTAGAATGAACCTAAACAGCAAAATCATTTCTTTTACAAAACCAGATAAGAGTCATAAGACACACAGAACAAAGACTTTAGCTATGATTTCCGTTCAGTGTCCAAAAGCTTTTCACAGTTTCAACCGATGGTTGAGGTTTTAGCAGAAAGATGAATCAGTGCTCGTCGATGATAGGTAGTACGCAGCTTCTTGTATTTCTGCACAAATGCTGCTACATCAATCTCCTTCTCTAGGAACTTCTCTTGTAGGGCTTCAGATTCTTCGTCCGCCTGATTCATAGCCTCTACAAAACCCGAAAAGGTGTTGTTTAGAAGTGACACAAGAAACTGTACAAATGAAGGATTGCAGCTGTATAAAATTTACCTTGAAGCCTATGAAGAAGAGAATCAGGGGAATAGAACTTGAGGATCTCTTCTTTTTGTCTCTCCAGCTCATTGAGCTTTTCTTGCGCAGTTGCGAGCTCAGTCGTTCGGATAATTTTGCACTGTGGAACGAGTCCCACAAGGTAAGAAAAGATACCCAAAAAGCTTATTAAAAAGATAGCGAACTGAACAAGGAAATATGGTTATTAATACCCACTTGGTTTCTGAGCTCCATTATCTGCGGCTCCTTCTCTAAGTTCTCTCCTGTTTACATTAGACCAGAACAATGTCAGATTTCTAAATGAATCCGAAGCTACTCCTCAAATGACACGAACAACAGAGAACTTACTAGCTAGCTGCAATGTTTCTCTTCGGAGCTCATCTTTGATCTGATGGAAATAAAAAATGAGCACCAGTAAATAATCACAATACATAACTAAAGAAGCTACATTCTTCGAACTATAAATAACAGTCGTTATCCAGAAACCATTAAACTGTTTGTAAGACTTACATTGTTCTGGATTTTGACCTGATCAAGGGAGAGAAGAAATTGCTGATACGCATCTTTGTCCGAGAGAAGCTTCCTGAGCTCGTCCACACTACAGAAAAAGTATATAAAGATTCAAAAAAAAAAAAACAGAAACCGCAGCAGAGTACAAAAACAGACACAATGGAGACAAACCTTTTGTCTTTCAAAAAGGCAATAATGCCAGCTGCTTCACCAGGCGAAACATGCGCTGGAGTCTGACCAGATGTTTGAGGCCGTGATGAGCTTGACGAGCTGACTAAAGAAGGCGAGTACCATGGTTGCTGCGAAGAAACTTCCGGAGGAGGACGAGATTGTCCTTGTTGTTGCTCTTTTGATCCCCTTTTGATGTAAAAACACATTAGAAACATTATCAACACTAAACCATTTCAAAATATACACCTGAAATATAACTAAAAGCCACAATCCTTTCTTATCGTCAGATTTACACCAGAGAAAACTCCATTTCAAGTTTGAGAAAGGTGCACAACATCAAATTCATCAAAACTAGAAACAATACACCAACAATATAATTACACTACAACATTCTACAATTATTAAACCCTAAATTAGCAACACACTCCTCAATTGTTGATTACACAAACAACTTTGATATCCTTAATCAGCGAACATATTACAGACCTAATGTCCGGAACACACGTGTCTGATTATGGAGTTAGGATATTACCAGAAATTGAACATCGTTGTCAGAAACAAAGCTTATGTCGGAAAAACTTGTTCCGTCTCTGTTCTTGTCTGCCTAGTACCGGATCGACCAGATCGAAGAAGAACAAAGAGTTGAAACTTGGATTGGTCAACAACGAGAGACTTTACTTTTTTGTATTTACGCTTCTTATAATACGAATTGGTTTTGGTTTTCCCCTGATGGGCCTTACTTTCTAAAGGCCCATATACGAACGATTTAGTTTGACTATTTAAAAACGCTGTCGTTTAAGTTGTCGTCGTCCTTATCCACGCTTAACGGCCCGCGTTTGGACTCGTATAGTATCTCTGCATCGAAGCTTCGAAAAGAGTTCATCAATGGGTTGAAACAGAGAGAGAGAGAGAGAGTCATTTACGAAGAACGAATGGAGTCTTCTCTCTTTTTACAATCTCCTTCTTCTTCTCTATTCCCTGCAAAGTCTACTCGTCTTCCCTCTCCAAACCCCAAACTCTTCTCAACTTCATTCTCAATCAAATCCTCCATAGAGAAACCCAAACCGAAACCCAAACCAAAACCGGAGACACAGTCATGGGTCAGCCCCGATTGGCTGACGTCACTCACTCGTACCATTTCCTCAGGAAAAAAGGACGACTCGGGTATACCAGTCGCGAGCGCGAAGCTGGACGACGTCTCGGAGCTTCTCGGTGGAGCTCTCTTCTTACCACTCTACAAGTGGATGATCGAGTACGGTCCCATTTACCGTCTCGCTGCTGGTCCACGTAATTTCGTGGTCGTCAGCGATCCAGCGATTGCCAAACACGTTTTGAGAAACTACCCCAAGTACGCTAAAGGCTTAGTCGCTGAAGTCTCTGAGTTCCTTTTCGGCTCCGGTTTTGCTATCGCCGAAGGACCTCTTTGGACGGTAACATATTTCAATCAGCAATGTGTCTTAATCGTCTAATTTAGGTTTAAAGATTCCAGCTTTCTTGCAAACCTGGTTGATAATTCTCTGCACAAGTAAATGTGTTATTGTCTTGTGTCATAAGTTACCTTTAATCGTCTTATTTTAGGGTTTTAATTCCTGTTTTTTTGTTTTGGCAAACTTGGTTGATGTAAGGCAAGGAGAAGAGCGGTGGTTCCGTCACTTCACAAGAGGTATTTGTCTGTGATTGTGGAGAGAGTGTTCTGCAAATGTGCTGAGAGGCTTGTTGAGAAGCTGCAGCCTTATGCACAGGAAGGGAAAGCTGTGAACATGGAAGAGAAGTTCTCTCAGTTAACCCTCGATGTTATTGGGTTATCGCTTTTTAACTACAATTTCGATTCGCTTACTACCGATAGTCCTGTGATCGAAGCTGTTTACACTGCTCTTAAAGAAGCTGAGCTTCGTTCTACTGATATTCTACCATATTGGAAGGCAAGTATTGTGTTTTTTTTTTCAGTACACTTTTGATTCTTGTTAATTCAGAGGCTTTGATGTATTCAGATCGATGCATTGTGTAAGATAGTTCCGAGGCAAGTGAAGGCTGAAAAGGCTGTAACTTTGATAAGGGAAACCGTTGAAGACCTCATTGCTAAGTGCAAAGAAATTGTCGAAAGAGAAGGCGAAAGAATCAATGATGAAGAGTATGTAAATGATGCTGACCCAAGTATCTTGCGGTTCTTGCTCGCAAGCAGAGAAGAGGTTTAACCTTTGTTTCGTTCCAGTTATAAGTACATTTTGGCCTTTCATTATAGCTAATTGAAGCTAATTGTTGTGAGGATTGTGCGGCTTTTCAGGTGTCAAGTGTGCAGTTACGAGATGATCTTCTCTCAATGCTTGTTGCAGGTCATGAAACCACAGGATCTGTCCTCACTTGGACCATTTATCTCCTAAGTAAGGTATCTTTTGGTATCTTCGTCTTTCCTGTGCCACTTGCAAAGAACTTCTCTGTTTTTATTGATGAGTAACCCTTTTGCCTCTTTAAACTCTTAACATGAATAGAATCCATCTGCATTGGCGAAAGCCCAAGAGGAAGTAGACAGAGTCTTAGCGGGGAGAAACCCGGCTTATGAGGATATAAAGGAGTTGAAGTACATCACTCGTTGTATAAATGAGTCAATGCGTCTCTACCCTCATCCTCCTGTAAGAAATCAAACTCAGGGATATATAGGGATAGATAGCTTTGGGAGAAAGCAAAGCTTCTCTAATCTTCATGAGCTTGGTTTCATGATAAGTCTTTTTTTTCTGGTAGGTCTTGATAAGAAGAGCTCAAGTTCCCGACATTCTTCCCGGGAACTACAAGGTTAATTCCGGACAAGACATTATGATTTCGGTCTATAACGTCCATCGTTCATCCGCGGTAAAGTCCTCTTGCTTCCTTCTCCCATAGTAACATTTGGGGGAATCTATCCGGTTTCATTTAGATGTGTCTGTTGTTCCAAAGGTGTGGGAAAAAGCTGAAGAATTTCTGCCTGAACGTTTCGAGTTAGAAGGCGCAATCCCCAACGAAACAAACACCGATTTCAAGTAAACTCAGTACCATACATGTTTTGACACAAACTGTTGAATCAAGTTTTATAATTGATTAGATAGGTTAAAGATGATTGATGATTTGTTTTCACCAGATTCATACCGTTTAGTGGAGGGCCTAGAAAATGTGTAGGCGATCAGTTTGCATTGATGGAGGCAATTGTGGCACTGGCGGTCTTTCTCCAGCGCCTAAACGTTGAGCTGGTTCCTGATCAGACCATTAGCATGACCACTGGAGCAACCATACACACCACCAATGTATGAACGAAACTGTAGATTATACAGTGTATGTTTTGTAAAAAATGATTTCAGTTTCTCTGATTTTGTTTTATGTATTTATTTCTTGCAGGGATTGTATATGAAGGTGAGCCGAAGGTAAACCAGAATGTCGCAGATAAAGTTCGAGTCTGTTTTCATCTCTGTCTTTATGATTATGATTTTGTCGTTCCTTATACCATCTTCATGATTCATTGTTCTTCAAGGACTTGTGTTACAATCTTTTTGTACTCTAGTATTACTAGTGACTAGTGAGTTTTAAATTGATGGGCTGAAATGAAAAAATGTGAGTTTATGATATGTAATTATAACTCATAGTTAAAAATTGTATCTAATTATTCGCAGCTAACCCTGTGTAGCATTTATATTAAGCAAAAGATACTCCGATCAATAGATCATGGTAAAAGAGAAAGGTTGTTTTAACGTTTCTAACCCAATAATGTACCAAGAACGACAAAAACAAAAAAAGCTCACAAAATAACAACAAAATAAACAAAGGAAATGGGGTTACATAAAAACAAAAAAGAGCTCAATTATTTTGATCTTGTGTTTGTACCCCGAGAGATTCTTTATCTCGAAGCCGAAGATAATGGACAGTGGTAGGTGCATACATAAAAAAGAAAAAAAAAACTATACAGTGGTGTTTGTGGTGGTTGACATGTACTTAACCTTTTCTTTAAAAAGTAAAAACTAACTAGATTTTAACCAGTATTTGATGCAGGATTGTAATATTTATAAAAAGTTTTTGAAAAATTTATAATATCCTACTAACTTACTTTTTCAAGTATTGCATAATATTCAACAAAAACACTTTTATTTTTAAATAATTTGAATAATTAATATATTTTATTTATAAGATTATTAAAGTTTTCTAAATTATACATTAACTAAAGTAAAAAAAAATCTTGTTTTAATAATATAGATTTTTATTTACATGATTTAAAAACTAACTTGTATCTCACAATTTACATGCTTTAAAACATTTTAAAGATACAGCTATACATATTCAATAACCATATATACATTTTCCTTCATTTCATTAGTTTAGTGGAGTATCTCTATTCACAGAGGAAAAAATGGAAGACGAAAGCTCCGAGAGTAGAAACAAAGCTCGCCTTGCCATCATGGAGCTCGCTAACATGATCAGCGTTCCGATGTCACTCAACGCCGCCGTGAGATTAGGAATAGCCGACGCTATCTGGAACTCCGGAGCCAACTCTCCTCTCTCCGCCTCCGAGATCCTCCCTCGCCTCCTTCTCCCATCCCGAGACGACAGTACTATCAGTGGCGATCCCGAGAATCTTCAGCGTATACTTCGTATGCTCACAAGCTACGGCGTCTTCTCCGAACACCTCAACGACGCCGCCGGATCTGTTGAGAGGAAATACTCTCTCACGGACGTCGGAAGAACGCTAGTTACTGACTCTGGTGGTCTCTCCTACGCCGCTTACGTCCTCCAACACCATCAGGAGGCGTTGATGCGAGCATGGCCACTTGTTCACACGGCGGTGGTGGAACCGGGGACGGAGCCGTACGTGAAAGCAAACGGCGAGGGGGCGTACGCGCAGTATGGAAAATGTGAGGAGATGAACGGTCTTATGCAGAAGGCCATGTCGGGCGTATCAGTGCCGTTCATGAAGGCGATATTGGACGGCTATGATGGTTTTAAATCCGTGGAGCGTTTAGTTGACGTGGGAGGGAGCGCAGGAGATTGTCTCCGTATGATCCTTAAGCAGTTTCCTAACGTCCGTGAAGGAATTAACTTTGATCTGCCTGAAGTTGTTGCCAAAGCCCCCAAGATTCCTGGTGAAAATCATATTGCTTTTATTTTTTCATTTTAAAAAAAATAAAAGATTTGGAAAACGTTATTTTTGGAAAGCTTTATGCCATTTCAGTTCTTTAATGTGTTATGATTGTTGATATTGGTTGAGTTTAGGAGTGACTCACATGGGTGGAGATATGTTCCTGTCAGTTCCTATTGGTGACGCAATCTTCATGAAGGTTTGTGGTACCCTTTTGGTCACGTGAATACTCACTTCTTTTTTTTTTTTTTTGCAATAATAAATTAATAACTAACTTCCTTTGTTAATAGAACGAATTTTAATTTATATAAATAGTTTTGGGGTTTGGTAATAGGTTGATCACGGACATTCTTAGTTTAGTTTAGGTACATAAATCGCCACGACCAATAAGAGTTCTGTTTGGACTTGGTAATATAGTCTATGATTATGCAACTAGTGCAGATTGATTACACAAATTCGACATTTGTGTACGCATATCTCATACTGGAATCTAGTATCTAATGTTTAGAAATAGAACAATACAAACGGCTACATATTCTTTGCATATCTGTCCCAATTAATATCTCTGAATGTTGTCTTGTCTGATTGCACAGTGGGTGTTAACGACATGGACGGATGAAGAATGCAAGCAAATAATGAAAAATTGCTACAATGCTTTACCAGTTGGAGGAAAGCTAATCGCTTGTGAGCCAGTCTTGCCTAAGGAAACCGATGATAGCCACCGAACCCGTGCCTTGCTAGAAGGCGACATCTTTGTCATGACAATCTATAGGACCAAAGGTAAGCATAGAACCGAAGAAGAGTTTAAGGAGCTTGGTCTCTCTGCTGGATTCCCTTCTTTTCGACCTTTCTACATCGATTACTTCTACACCATCTTAGAGTTTCAGAAGTAATGTTGAGGTTGAGGTATTTATCCTGTTACATTTCTAAAAGCTTCGAATTATCATAGACATCTTTGTTATTCTCTAATGAATACATTTTCATCAATGTATGCTTCTTACATTTCTAAAAAGCTTTGAAGTTAATCATGGACCGTTCTTCTCTAATGAATACATTTTCATCAATATGTATGCAACTTATACTTTTAAAAGGTTCAGTATTATCATAGACCTCTTTTATGATCTGATCTATAAATTTCTAATGAATACAATTTCATTAATATGCAATAATCTATGTTTGTTTCTTATTCCATCCTCATCGTTCATTATTTTTTTGAGAAAATGAAACGACTCTTTATGTGAGTATCATTATTAATCTATAACAATTGTTAATTTTAGTATCACTATCCTTATATAAAACTTTAGCATTTTAATCGGAAACTCTGTTTAGCCACAATTATTGTGTTATTCAATTATTTAAATATTTTGATTTCAACTATTCTGCACTTCTGCTATTCGTGGAAAACATATACATTTGCTTAGCAGAAGTGCAGAACAAAAAATACTCTAAATAGCATTTTCGTGATAGTAAACTTGCAGCTTCCTTGTTTTAAACGAGCTTAAAATTGTCTTTTACAGTAGCTTATAGTACCTTAGACTTTTCTATTCGAGACTCAATTTCTCTAAAACATCTTGGATTAATAATGAAATGTTAGTGCTCGAAGATCCTTTCAATTCCACAGCCTTTCTCGCCACTACTGCAAGTTCTTGAATGCGTATTCTTCGTCTCAACAATTCACCATCTTTATCATCATCTTCATTTCCGCGTTGGCAATCTTCGTCCATCAAAAGCTTTATAGCTTTCACAACACTATGTTTCTTGACCAATACTCCAAGTCTTTCCTCGTCTCCCCATCTCACCGGAATACCCACCCCAATCCTAACCCCAACCTTCAATACCTCCACGACGAGTTTCTCATTGAGAAACTGTTCAGCGAACAATGGCCATGTGATCATTGGTACTCCAAAACATATCCCTTCGATCGCCGAGTTCCAACCGCAATGAGTCAAGAAACCTCCGGTCGAGCCATGTGAGAGTATCATAGCCTGAGGACTCCAACCCCTTATTACTATCCCTCTACCTCTAACTCTCTCTTCGAACATTTCACGTTTTAGCCATTCATTTAGCACATTCATGTGTTTTTCCTCGGTCTTGATCACCCAGATAAAGGGCTTTCCAGATTCTTCTAACCCTAACCCTAGTTCTATCAATTGATTAGGTGTTAGTCGACAGAGGCTACCTAGACAAACATATAAGATAGACCTTGGTCCCATCGAATCCAGAAACTTCAAGCATTCGGTCTCACTAATCGCAATGTTACAGTTGTTTCCTCTGTCGAATAAGTCAACCATACGATCATTGCATAAAGAAACGGGTCCAACGAACCATACCTTCTTCCTGATGGCCTCAGCGTAAGCCTCGGCATAGCCAGGTTCCAATTCTTGGAAGCTATTAACAATAACCCCAAAGGCTTCTGATTCAGCTTCACGCATCTTCTCACGAACGTCATCCATATTTGCTAACTTCTGAAACGCACCCGGTAACTGAGATCTAGTTATCTCAATCCTATGTGGCATTGCTGGTATAGAAAAAGGCTCTGAGTCTGAAGAAACCGAGAGGTGCGGGCTGTGAAGATGGACATTGTGGGAACTTAAAAGAGCGAAACAGCACATTCCGTGGAACACAATCCTTGGGATCTTGAATCTTTTCGCGGTTTTTGACGTCCAAAAAAGGCATTTATCGGAGATTATGCAACTTGGAGGTATTTCTTGTTGGTCAAGAAACGTTTCCAAGGGCTCCTGGAGCTTATCCACTGCGTCATAGAATTTCCGCAAGAGATCTTTGGAGGGTAAAGTGTCGAGAGACTCACAATTTTCGGGAAGACCGAATTCTTTGTAGGCAATTGGAAATTTCACCACGTTAATTTGGAGACCCGACTCCGACCTCGCCCGCTCAACTGTCTTCGCAAACCTAAAAGCATTTTGAGGGGTTGAAACTATGGTAACGATGTTCCCTTCTCGCGCAAGAATCTTGGAGATATCAACCATGGGAATTAGATGCCCTTGAGCCATGAGAGGGATCAAAATAAAGTGAAGTCTTTTGGCTTTTGAAACCATTTTAGTTTCCATTTTTTTGGGTTTATCAAGGACACATAGCATATAGAGGATACACGCACACAACCTACTAATATGTATTATATATACATGTGTGAAGGCATATTTGATAGATTACCCTTTAATTAATTGGATTAGTCTTCAAAAGCTGTATATTGACTTTGAATAAGTCATTAAAAGAGCTATTGTTTAGAGAACCAAACACGCATATTTAAATTTTTGATCAAATGACGAAAGCGAGCTAGTCATTATACTATGACAGTGATAGCGACGTCATTTTTGTTATGAAGCTAGTCATTATACTATGACGAAAGGAGCTAGTCATTATACTATAATTGTTGTTGATTATGATATCGGTGTAAAAAATACGACAAGGTCAAGCATCTGGCCAAAATAAGAAGTCAATGAGCGTATCGAAGAGGATTGTACATAATTGTAAAGGCCATTGGGGGCCGTTACAGCCAATTACCCCTTTTATGGGGTTGTCCCTTCCTAAAGGTAGATAACTGCTTTGGTCAGTACATCGTTTAATTTGATTTTTTTTTTGTGGTGTAGAAGAGTGTTCAAGAGAGATTTGCTAACGAAGCTGAAACTACTGTAATTTAGCAACTTAGGTTACCAACATGACTGTTATTTTGGCGTAGTTTTTATATTCATGGATTTCAAAACATTGATTCCAAAAAAAAAAAAAAAAGTCACAATGCAAGACATAATTAGATGAATTATCCGAGGAAGATAAATAATCAAAGACTATCTCAAACTTAAGATAGAGTGAACGAGATTGTCAAAGATCATTCTTGAGTTTACCTCTATGTCTACGAAGTTTCTGCCTAACATAATAGGTACAAATTATATTTTTTTATAAAAAAATTGGATGACTAACAAAGTAACAATAAAATTATGAATGACAACTTGATATTTATATATAGATATACATATATACAT
>KE155734.1:0-12367 GCA_000411075.1 Sisymbrium irio | reverse complement strand
CGTAGAGGAGCCTAATAGAGAGGCGAAGAAGTTTTTTGATATGTTAGAATCAGGTAGTATTCCAATTTATACTGGGTGCAAAGAAGGGCAGTCCGCATTGTCAGCAGCTACAAGATTGATGAGCATTAAAACCGAATGGAATTTGCCTGAAGATTGTGTTGACGCAATTGCATCATTTGCGAAAGATTATATGCCGGATGGGAATCGGGCTCCAGATTCTTATTATGCAATTGAGAAGTTGGTAGCTGGACTGGGTTTACCATATGAAATGATTGATGTGTGTAGGGAAAATTGCATGATTTTTTGGGGATCCGATTCTAATATGGAAAAATGCAAATTTTGTGAGAAAGATAGGTATCAAGATCTGCAGGGGAAGACAAAGATCGCTTATCTAAGAATGTGGTATTTGCCTGTTGCAGACCAATTGAAAAGACTTTACCAGTCCACCCGAACAACATCTTCAATGCGTTGGCACCAAGAACACAATTTCATGGGTGATATCACTCATCCTTCTGATGCTGAAGCATGGAAGTATTTTCAAAAACTGTATCCTGAATTTGCTTTGGAACCACGGAATGTCTACATGGGATTATGCACGGATGGGTTTAATCCGTTTGGGAAGACAGAGCGGCAATATTCATTGTGGCCGGTAATGTCGACGACAGGTTTATCGGAAAAAATTCAAGTATTTCTCAATGGTTACTCGATACCGTCTCGCAAGATAGCTTCGACTTTCCGACCAACGATTTCTTAGAATGTAAACAACAAATTTATGATGAGTTACTGAGTTTAGCTTGCGAGAATCTTTCAAGAAATTAACCAGACGTTTTTGACAAAATTACTCACAAACAATCCCGATTAATCAGTCGGAAAATTACGTGAACTTTGTGTCGTGTTAACGAGAAAACGATTACGATCATTTATTGTTAAGTATCCGATTTAACTCCGACAGAACAGTTTGTCACAATGACGTCCCTACTTTCCGACAAAGTAAACCGACGATTCTATCGACGACCACTTTTCTCGGCAATTCCCTACAACATTCCGACAACACCGCATTCCGAGACCCATACTCCGACAACTCGATTTTCCATGGTACTATATCGGTCCCTGTTATCTCCGACGCTAAACTGATAATTTTTCACCTCGGTATGAGGCTCTTTTCTTGTAGTGGATGAACACTTGTGGTGCCCAACCTTTGATCACAAGTCCTCTATCTTTGATCCTCTTTTCGAATCTGCTGTCTTGGATCCACTTTGCTAGCTCTCCATATTTTCCCCATTCTCTTATAACCCAAATGAAAGACTTATTAGATTCCTCAAGGCCTAGTCCTAGCTCCTTGAGCTGAGCCAACGGAAGATTGCATAGACTACCAAGGCAAACCTAGAGCACCGAACCATTTTCTTGCGAGTCAAGCCATTGAAGGCATTGGTCTTGACCAATGGACGCCTTTTCTCCTCTGTTAGCTTTGTCAAACTCTAAGATGTTGCACAAGGCAACAGGCCCTACGCACCAGACTTTTCCCGCTCTTGCTTTCCTATATTGTCTTGCATAATCAAACTCTAACTCTTCGAAGCTGTTCACAATAACACCATAAGAGTCAATATCACTTTCAATAATCTTGTCCGTACCCTCTTTCATGTCTCCTTCAACAGGCTGCAGCACGGAGATCTGAGGTTTAGTGAACTCAAGTCTATCAGGCAATCCAGGCAAATCGAAATACTCTTCGTTAGATTCTACAATTTTCAGGATCCCGCTTTCTCGAACAACGTGTATGCACGTAAGGCTGAAACAAGAAAATCCATGGAAGAGAAGTTTCGGGATCTTGAATTTTTTGGCAAGTCTCGAAGTGAAAGGAAGGCTCATGTCTCCGATGATGCAGCTCGGTCGTGGCTGAACCATCTTCTCCATAGCCTTTTCGACTTGTTCCTCAAGCGTGTTTGCCGCGTTAAAGAATTTCACCATATCGGCCATTGAATCCAACATGTCTACACTCTCGCATCCTCCAGGAAAACCGGCATGTTGAAAGGGAAATTTAACTTCAACGACGTTGATAGTCGAAGAGGTAGAGGAAGAAGAGAGTGTGGTCGTGATCCTGGCTACGTTTTGGGTAGTTGTGATGATGGTGACAGTCACACCTTGGCGCTGGGACAAGAGCTTAGAGATGTCGACCAGTGGGATCATATGACCTTGAGCCATAAAGGGTATTACGACGAAGTGAACATGATCATGAGAAGACATTGTGGTAGATCCTACAATATTTGAAAGAGAAGAAAAACAAATCTTTTTGGGTTTGAAAAATCAGGTAATTCTGTACAAATCGTATATGTAAATATATAGCTACGATAGAGTTTAGATCACAATTTGTTTTGACCCGTCTAGAGAGCCGACGTAAGATTGTTAGATTTTTTTAACTTTCGAAGAAAACTTTGAATTGAGTGTTGCTTCTAGATAATCCCAACGTAAACGACAAAACCTATTCAACAAAATGATAGTATATGATAATGTTTTATAATATATGCATGTGGGACTCATATATGTGTCGTTACTAACATCGAATTAGTATCATGAAATGGGTCAAAAAGGCGAGAAATATTTATAAAGAGTCGCGGGTCAAATAAATTCTGCTAAAGTATCTTTGAAAAAAGAATTGATTAGTATTATCACAATCAATCATAGTTAACTTTATTCAACATGATATTAGATGCATCTCTGTTGATTTCGTTGTTTTTGTGCAATTTATTTACAGTTAGATTTTTTTCTAAACTAGCTAAGAGGCGAATCTATGTTACAGATTGGGTGGTCATATGACCCATCTTAACTTTATAAATTAGTAGTTTTAGTAAATAGTGTTTAATGAGTTGATAGATTAATTAGTTAAATAGTTCCCTTTTGACCTTCCATTCAAGTGTTCAAACCCTTGAATATCTCAATTTTCCTTTCATTTTTTATGTTAGATTTCAACTTAACTTTTATGCATCCCCTAAAATGTAATCGTGGATCCGCCACAAAGGTGAATTTATGTTATAGATTGAGTGGTCACATGACCCACCTTAACTTTATAAATTAGTAGTTTTAATAAATAGTGTTTAATGAATTGATAAATCAATTGTTTAAATAGTTTCCTTTTGACCTTCCATTCAAATGTTTAAACCCTTAAATATCTCAATTTTCCTTTAATTTTTTATGTTAGATTTAAACTTAACTTTTATACATCCCCTAAAATGTAATTTTGGATCCGCCACAAACAGCTTTGTTCTTCATTTCCTCGGCTATAATAGGATTGAAGCCGCAGTTACTTCTTACAATATCAGTAAAACGAAAAAATAATTTTTACGATTGAAAACACTCCTTACAAATAATGTAGCTAGTGGCTACGTTAGCGTTTTATACCATTTTGAAACGCTAAATGATGAGCTCTCTCAGACCTTGATTCCAATTTCCAACTTCGAGGTTATTCAAAAAATCGCAGATAATACATTAATATTTAAGAAAAAGAAACAATAATAAGACGTAATATACAAGCTAATTAGTGAATCAATCAGCTCCTTTACATAAACCACATTCCTTATGACACGAAGATACAAAGGTTTGTCGCTTATTTACTAACCAAGACCCAGAATTATCCACAATGCTGATATTCTAATAAATAAAAATCATGCGGCTCTAGTGATCTTGCTTACCATGCCGATTCCATAACTTAAGTTACAAGCTATGATCCTCTTAGCGTGAACAAACTTCCAAATTCCTTCTGCATTCCACTAGGAGATTACTTGATCCACAAACCAAATCACCACATCACCCCATAAGCCTCTTCTTGCCTACATCTTAAAACCATCCAAATAGGAGAAACAGAGCTTAGAAATCAACTAACATAGAGCTGTTTAACATTTTTTTTCAAAGGATACCTGAATTCTCACAAGTGGAAATCATCCGTTTCTCGAGTTCCCTGACTGCGTCGAATATCCCATGAGCAGCATACGTTTTGACCATAGTCGCAAATGTAATTTTATCAGGCTTACATTTTCTCTCTTCCATTTGTATGTACAACTCCTTCATTGTAGCCAAATCACCAGCCTCACCGTATGCATTGATTATGCAATTGAAGAAGACCGTATCCAGTACCACATCTGAATTCACAATTTGTCTCAAAACAGAATCTATCTTAACCACAAGACCAGCTTTGCTATACGCGTTAACAAGCGAACAATAAGTGATAGAGTTCGGTTTCACTCCTTGATACTTCATTTTCCTGAACATATCATCCATTTTCTCAATTCTTCCTGCTTTTCCAAACGTCTCGATCACTATATTGTAAGTGACAACCGTCGGGGAGAAGAACCTTTTCTCCATGAAATCCATAACCGAGGTCATCTTCTTGTACATTCCAGCTTTTCCAAACGACAAGATTAGTATGTTAAACGTAGTGATGTCTGGCTGCACTCCCATCAGCTGGAAACGATTATACCAATTCTCCATCTTCCTCGTGTTGCCACCATTTCCATATGAACCTATGATCGAGTTAAACGTGAAAAGATCTGGAAGAGAATCTCCATCCTCGATCATATCAGCCAAAACGTTTTCCATCTCCTCAAACATGCCTGCTTTGCCATACCCATCAATAATAGTATTGTAAGTAACTGTGCTGCATCCAACTCCAAGATACGACATTTCAAGAAGGACACGTTTAACAAGATCAAACCGACCAAGTTTGCAGCAACAACTGATGAGGACAGTAAAAGTGAAGACATCCGGCTTGCAGTCACTAACCGATTTCATATACTCGAGCGTGGCGAAGGCCTTGTCTAGAAGTTTGTTTTTGCCATAAACAGCTATAAGAGATGTATACACATCGATGGTGGGTTTCAATCCTTCAGATAACATGACTTCGAAAAGTAAGCTGGCTTGCTCAGGCTGTTTGCAATTCCCAAGCACTTTAAACAGCTTTGTGTACGTTTTGCATCTTGGTTCATACCAATGCTGCTTCCTAAGAAGATTGAAAATCTATAAAGCAGAGAAACAGTTAAATCAAAAAAATGAATCTTGTGGAAACTCGACAGCCAATTATATCCGTAGAAGAAGTAGAAAAGCGATGTACCTTGAGTGCAGACTGCCATCGATTCTCTTTGATAGCCTCATCAAGTGCTTCAAGAACAGCTTTTGGCCACAAAGTGTTGTACTTTTCGGAGTTGGCTTTCTTCTCGATACCCTTAACAGCAGCATCTGTTCTCAGAATCCGAGACAATTCTCTACTGGGGTCTACTCTGTGTCTTGTTGAGATCAGGCCAGAGCTCAATTTCCGTGTACGTTCGTTGGGGTTTTTTGTCGAACACGTTGTAGGCGTCACTGAAACAGAGGTTACTTGCCGAAAATGAACAGGGGATGTGATATGTAGCTGAGCCGCGTATCTGAAAGTGTGAAATACATAGAAGTTGAAAGAAAAAAGTGTTAAGAAAAATCCAAATCGAAGAAAAGAAAAAAAAAAAACATAGAATCATAACAGAAAGAGACAGAACCTAGAGCAGCGAATTGCTTGGATGAATTCATTTCCGTAAGAGGAAGAAGTCCCTTGAACAGGCTGTTGTATTAATGATGCCATCAAAGACTGCAGAGTTCCGTAAAGACGACACAATCAGTTGCTCTGCTTCATTTTGTTTGTTCTTCCGGTTGGAGAGCTTTCGGATTTAAAATTATGGGTTTATATATCAACGGATAATACGGTTTTGGTGTGGTTTTGGTTTTGGTGTGGTTTTGGTTTTGGTTTTGGTTTTTCTTGTGATTCCGGTTTGATATTTTAGATTTTACAAAAGGTTCGGTTTGATCGTTTGTTTTCGGATTAACGTGCGAACAGGAATGGCACGTGGAGGGTGATCAGCCTTGGTTTGTTCGGACACGAGTGGAGAAAATGCTTAGGCAAATGACACGATGCGGAAACCTCGGAATTCATAAAATCGTGAATGTGGCGTGAACCGGGAATTGGAAATGAGAAAACGCGAATATCGAGAAATAGTACATGCAAAGAGGAAAAAAAAGTTATCCGCAATCGCTTACAAAGGACACGTGGACGGTGATTGTTGGTTACGTGAACAAGTCTCAATTGTCGTTACTCTCCACCAAACTCCATCCTACGTGAACAAAAGTCAGAAACGTCATCGTCCACCGGCCAAAAGCAGATCACGGAACGAACTCAAAGAGGAGATAATCACTTCTACTTCTGGAACGTTTTGATGTATAAGATGAACACAGAACAAAGTTGATCCAACACTCTTCTGTCTTCTTCTACTTCTTCTTGAGTTTAGTTTTACTTTTTCCGAGAGAGAGAGAGATGGAATTTAAGGAGTTAAAGGAAGCAATAGATCAAGTAGAGCTCGTTGATGCTCACGCGCACAACATTGTAGCTCTCGACTCGTCTTTTCCGTTCATCGGAACTTTCTCTGAGGCCACCGGAGACGCGTTATCTTTGGCTCCACATTCACTCTCCTTCAAGGTAACGACTATACGGTTTGTCCTCATTTCAAACCTACTTAGTATCAAACTCCCTCCGGCTCTAAGTTTTGATTAGCTATCTAAACGGAATCGTTTTGTCTGTGATTAGAGTCTTAAGTTGTCTTAAATTAATAGATCAGTTAATGGGCTTCTTGTGAGTCCAAGTGATTGCTCATGAATATTCTTAATGCTTTGGTTATGGGTCTCTGGTCTATTGAAACAGAGGAATCTGAGGGAAATTGCTCAACTTTATGGTACTGAAGTGTCTTTGGAAGCCATTGAGAAACATCGTCAAACCCTGGGTCTGCATTCTTTCACGTCCAAGTGTTTTAAAGAAGCTGGAATCTCTGTTCTGCTCATTGATGATGGTTTGAAGCTGGACAAGAAGCATGACATTGAATGGCACAGAAACTTTGTTCCATGTGTTGGTCGAGTGTTGCGTATCGAAACTCTTGCCGAGCAAATCCTCGAGGAGCAGAGTCCTGATAATTCTTCTCGGACGTTGGATTCTTTCACCAAAGTCTTTGTTGAAAGATTGAATTCATATCCTTTTTATCTGGTCGATACGTTCTTTTTAATACACTCGTAATGAATATGGCTATCTTGATATGTACATAGTGTTGATATACCTTGACTTTTTGGATGGACACGCTTGTTCCAGAGATTGTTGCTTTGAAAACTGTTGCTGCTTACCGTAGCGGTTTGGATATTGATACTCATGTGAGTAAAGAAGTTGCTGAGGATGGCCTTGTTGAAGTCTTGCAAGGTAAGAAAGGGTTTCACGTTGTTCCTATTATAGGTGTAATATAGCTTTTCTCTGGTCTCCCTTACCGTTTTCTTGCTGCAGCTGGAAAGCCTGTCCGTGTTGGAAACAGAGGCTTGATTGATTACATTCTTACTCTTAGTCTGGAGGTCGCTGAACGTTGTGGCTTGCCTTTGCAGATTCACACAGGGTATGCAGACTTTGTGAGGATCTTTACTGTTTTCGTGTATTGATGTTATTGTAGTTTGACTTTGCTTTATACAAAACTGAATATTTTTTTCTGCTGGAACCAGTTTTGGTGACAGGGATTTGGATTTGCGGTTGTCAAATCCTCTTCACCTTAGAACTCTTCTTGAGGACAAGAGATTTGCAAAGTGTCGTATAGTTCTTCTACATGCGTCTTATCCATTCTCAAAGGAAGCATCATATCTTTCTTCAGTTTATCCTCAGGTTTTCTTCATGCCACCTCAATGTATCTGTAAAATTATGCGAAGTCGTTTGTTTATTCGCAATTTCGCATCAATCTTTTTGTTCATTCAGGTTTACCTCGATTTCGGGTTGGCGGTTCCAAAGCTTAGTGTCCATGGTATGGTGTCTTCAGTCAAGGAGCTTCTTGACTTAGCCCCGACAAAGAAGGTAAAACTGAATGCAAGATACTAACATAATCAATAATGGTAGAAGTTCTCTAACTTGCATTAAACTGATTTTTTTTGCAGCTGATGTTCAGTACTGATGGCTATGCATCTCCTGAGACCTACTACTTAGGTATAGTTCAAGTTGCTACCTCTTTTGTATAGTTTCTAATCCAATCCTGTTTCTAAGTTTGGATACTTGAAGTCTCCGACACTTCAGTCTTGATCAAATTTCTCTGCTTTGTACAGGTGCAAAGAAAGCACGCGAGGTCATCTTCTTAGTTCTGCGTGATGCATGTGCCAGTGGTGATCTCTCACTCATGGAAGCTATTGATGCAGCTAAAGACATTTTTTCACGGAATGCAATTGCATTTTATAAGCTTGATGTAGGCACAAATTCTTCTAGTCTACACAGTAGAATATCCTCCAAATCACAGATGAAGGAGCTTGATGTTCAAGAGGATAGTAGCTCTTTCGTTCGCATTATTTGGGTTGATACATCTGGACAACAAAGATGCCGTGTGAATCTTTTTTTTAAATTCTTCTGAAGAAACCTTTCTTTCTCACTTTTTAACTTATTTATTTTCCTTATAAACAGAGAAACTTGACAAGAGATTCCGTTTTGTTGTACAGGTTGTTCAAGCGCAGCGTTTTAACAGAAGTGTGACGAAGAATGGTATTGGTCTGACGTATGCATCAATGGGGATGCCTTCATTTTCTGATGGACCAGCAGAAGACTCTAAGTTGACAGGTGTAGGTGAGATTAGATTGGTTCCAGATCTATCAACCAAGCGGACAATACCGTGGTATTTTGCTCGTGCTCTTTCTCTCTGCAAGTTAACTTTACACTTTTTTTTTCTTTATTACACTGATTATATCATATATACTGTTAGGACAAAGCAAGAGAGCATGGTTTTAGCTGACATGCTCTTAAAGCCTGGTCAAGCATGGGAATACTGTCCAAGAGAGACCTTAAGAAGAGTCGCAAAAGTTCTTAAAGATGAATTTGGCTTGGTAAAGAACTCCCATATACCCATTCCGACTCTATGGATATTTTTCTTGGCTTTATTGTAGCTTGAACTCCAAGTTTGCTTGGTATTTTAGGTAATGAACGCTGGTTTTGAGAATGAATTTTATCTCCTCAAGAATGTTGTGCGGTATGTGACTACATAAGTTTCTTTAGTCGTGGTTTCTTTGTTCAATCCAATCATTCTCATAATCTTCAACACTTGTACTGCCCAAATATAATATTGGTTAAGGGAAGGGAAAGAAGAGTATGTGCCTTTTGACTTTGGTCCGTACTGTTCCACGTCCTCATACGATGCTGCGTCTGCGATCTTCCATGAGATAGTACCAGCGCTTGAGTCCTTGAACATCACAGTTGAACAGGTTTAAACAACATTAACGACCAAAAGAATCTTTTGAATGATCAACTACATCATGTTTCTTGACATACATGTATATAACTTCTTTCATAGTTTCACGCGGAATCCGGGAAAGGTCAGTTTGAAGTATCTCTAGGTTACACCGCTGCATCCCATGCTGCCGATAATTTGGTTTACACACGTGAAGTTATAAGATCGGTCGCAAGGAAACATGAGTTGCTCGCGACCTTTGTTCCAAAGTATGTCGGTCTCTTCCCCATTGAATTATAAACTTTAACTGCGGATTCTAAAAGATTGCATTTGTTGTGTGTGTGTGTGTATGTTTCAGGTATGATTTATGTGACATTGGTTCTGGGTCACATGTGCATCTAAGTCTTTGGAAAAACGGTGAAAACGTCTTCCCGGCATCGGATAATTCATCTGTTCATGGAATGTCTTCCATCGGAGCAGAGTTCATGGCCGGAGTTTTGTTACACCTTCCTTCAATCTTAGCAGTTATAGCTCCACTTCCAAACAGGTAACAAAAACCACATGTTTCTTCTTTCCGAGTAAATGTCTGGATTGTTACTAATTAAGTTATATCTTTGCTAAATTATCAGCTATGACCGAATCCAACCTAATACATGGAGTGGAGCATTCCAATGCTGGGGCAAGGAGAACCGGGAGGCGGCTATAAGAACAGCTTCACCACCAGGAGCTCCTGATGGTTTAGTTACTAACTTTGAGATAAAATCTTTTGATGGTTCCGCAAATCCTCACCTAAGTTTGGCCACCATTATGGCTGCCGGAATTGATGGACTCCGTCGACACCTTCAACTTCCAGATCCTATAGGTAAAACTGTATTCACTCTCACATAGTCAGTAGTTTTTGGTAGTATATTTTTCGCATATATGTTATGAAATGCCTCCTACATATTTATCCATCCATCAAATTACATTTTCTCTTCTATGTCTGTGAGTTACTAAGAGATTACTCAACATTTCTTTTGCATTTCTTTTGCATTTCGTTTGATGAAACATCAGATACAAATCCGGCCGATGTGGCTGCGACACTGAAGAGACTTCCTGAATCGCTCTCAGAAGCTGTTGAAGCTCTGGAGAAAGACCAAGTCCTCCACGAGTTTCTCGGACAAAAGCTTTTAATTGCCATAACAGGAGTTCGTAAGGTACACTAATGTCGTTTTAGATTTGCAATGGTAGCGAAGTAGACAAGCACTAATTTATGTTTTTTTCCTCCTACTTTTAACAGTATGAGGTCGAGTATTATTCGAAGAAACCGGATGCATATAAGCAACTTATTCACCGATACTAATACTTGACTCGCTTGAGCCTTGGGATGGTGATTATTCGATCATTTGGCTTTTATCCTTTGTTGATTTTATTAGGTCAACGAACAAATAATATCAATGGACTTTTGTAACGGGCTTTCTATCGTTGAAACGAACTTTTCCACGATTTGAAAGTGTATGGAAGTTTATTCTGAAACAATATGATGGGTCACATTTGCAAATTCTACAAACTGAGCCACTGAGGTTACAATATTGAAGATTTATTTCTCGAACGGAGCAGATACAAACGTGACCTAACGATGTGGGTTAGGAAAAAAAAACTAAATTTCATATTTCGATACGCATGCTGCTGATGCTGGATCCATTCTTTCTTACTTTTTCGTCCCATGCTTTCAAAAAGTCTCACGTTTTGGTCCTCTATATATATTTAATAGTTTTCCGGTTTCAAAAGTCTCACGTTTTGGAGTATTAAGTTTCTTTGTTGAAAATCTTCCCTATTCCTCCGTCGGAACCGTACCTGTTGAGTTGTTTATTAACAGTTCTTAATCATTTTTTTCTCTATTTACTTATATGAAAAATATATAAACATTTGAATTTGTAAAATCCTCAAAAACATCAGTAAAAGGTCTAGAATTTTGTATGTATATATGTAATGTGTATATACAAAAATAAGAATCGTTGCTTCGCTTAATTATTATGCTCAAACAAGTGGACGAACTAAATCTATCTTCATGTGAGTTGTATCTGACTGGGACGCGAACTTAGTAATAAGTCCAAATTTTTTTCTTCCAACCTTCATGATCTATTCACACAAGACAATTTAATTGTTAGTACCTATCCGTGCTTCTCTTTGCAAAGCATACTGATCAGCCAAGCAGACTGAAATTCAATTTTATTTTCTATATGACCATATCGAAATCAATTATCTATTAAAAAGTTAATTTATTCATATAAATGAGATTAGCTCAATGTCTTATAATAAGGTACTCTTAAACCCAAACCATCTTAATCAATTGTTGTTAACGATTTGTAGATTTGATACTAAGAAAAATCAAAATTTTTTTTTTAATAAACCCTTTTATTCATCTTGATCTTCTAAAAATGACACCGTTACCACAAACTGTTGTCTAAAACTAAAAAAAAAAAAATACACATGTACCACTATAAGAAAACATTCAGTTAGCAACGAAATTTTACGAGGAAAAGGGGTCGTCGTAAATTAGAGACGGTGTAGCATCAACTTTACGACGAAACATGCAATCATCGTAAAATTGTTGTAAAATTACGAGTAAAACTTTCGTCGTAAACTGCTCACTCATTTACGACGAAATAACAAGGCTTTTACGAAAAAAAAGAAATTTCGTCGTATGCGATGGTAACTACCAACGGTTTTACGACGAAGTACTTTTACAACGCTTTCACAACGAAAATTGAAAGTAGGTGGGCACGTTTAATTATTTGCTCTACCTGTAATTTTACAACTGACGTTTTCCTCGTAAATAAATTGTAATCTCGATTGTGAAGAGTTGTAAACTTTTCTATTGTAAATTCCTTTTACAGTTTAGTCTATAAATACGAAACGTTTTATCTTCATGAATCACAACTCAAACAACAACAACAAAAAAAAGAGTCTTAAAAAAAAATTGTTTGAACAAGAAAAAAAAAACAGAAAAATTTCAAATTTTTTTCTTTCAAATATGTCATTTGGTGGTGATATATACGAGCAAAGGAGATGGATGTATATGCATAGAGATGCTGCAGGAAACATGACGAGGGAGTATCTAAATGGAGTAGAAAGATTCATGCATCAAG
>KE155733.1:88016-99885 GCA_000411075.1 Sisymbrium irio | reverse complement strand
AAACCGCGGGGATGAGCTACTGTGAAGTTCCCAGCGGTTCGTTTCTCCCTGAGCCACTGCACCTAGCCGCTGTGAAAGACATGCGTCCAGTATATTGATCATAACTTCTGGAATACTGCTCTGAACGACTTGAAACAACCTCCATTGGAAAGCCAACTCAATGTACTACAACTTTGAAGAAGAAGTCAACTTCAAAAGAGTTCGTGAAAGCCTTCATCTGAGTCAATCTTTGAAGCGTATATTTTGGATCTTTTAGACAGCGGCTCGTGCAGTCTCCGAACCGCTGTGAGCTTTCCAGCGGCTCTATTCATGCCAAACCGCTGCACTGAGCCTCTGTGACGCTCTTAAAAGTTTTGCCTTCATCATTTTACCTTCAAACAACTTCTATTGCTCCAAAACATTACTTTGGCCACTCCAATACCTGATTTAGACTTATACAAGCATATACAATCTAAAAATGCCTAAATGCAATGAAAAGAGTTAAAGAGATGAAGAAAATGATTCCTAAAAGCTATTAAAACCAAGAACATCAATATCTTAACACACCCACACAGTACGAGAGATCTGGTCTGGTATGAAGTATCGAAAACAACCCATGATCTTTCTATATCCTGTTGCATCAATCTCGTTTTCCTCCTTGGATTTTGCCAACTTCAGCCCTGACTCCATATGAACATGGACGGGGTTGCAGTCACTCATACCAGCCTCTTCTAAGATCTTCCTTGCATACCTGTTCTGACACAACATTATCCCCTTGCTGTGTTGTGTCACCTCGATTCCTAGGTAGTAGGTTAGTCTACCAAGGTCACTCATCTCGAATTTACTTGACATCGCCCCCCTTAAATTCGTTAATTGCAGTCATACATGTACATGTGACAAATAAATCGTCAATGTACACAACACAACTAAAAGACTTCCTCCCGTTTCTCTCCTGTATACAGACGCTTCCTTTAAACACCTAGAGAACTTGAGACCAAGTAAAAACTTGAGTAGCTTCTCATTCCAAGCTCTAGGCGCTTGTTTTAGCCGGTATAGCGCCCTTTTGAGTTTATACCCATTGTGCTCACTCCCTTTCACCTCAAATCCTTCTGGCTGTGTGACATAGACTGTTTCTTTTATGTCTCCATGCAAGAAAGCTGTTTTCACATCTAAATGATGTATTTCCCATCCATTCATCGTAGCAAGATTGATCAAACAAACATATCGTCTCTAATCTGGCAACTGGGGCAAAGACTTCCTCATAGCCTATACTATACCTCTGAACATAACCCTTAGCCACGAGTCGAGATTTGTATTTGTTGATGCTTCCATCGGCGTTCCTCTTTATCTTGAACACCCACTTCAGGCCTATCGGTTTTGGTCCTGCTGGAAGATATACAAGAGTCCATGAATCTAACTTGTTTGTAGATTCTATCTCATCTCCACAAGCTTGTAGCCACTCTTTGTACAGCGTAGCTTCCTCGAAGTCTCTTGGTTCATTGTTTAAGCACATGAGTAAACGCTCTCCTTCTTCTTCAGAAATAAGCAATACGTAGTCCTCGAGGTACTTAGGCTGTGAGGTGACTCGTGTGGACCTTCTCAGACCTGCTGCATTTTGAGAAACCAAGGCATATTCTTCTTCTTCTGTACTATTGTCCTCTTCCTCTTCGTGTGATTCAACAGTATGCTCTTCTTCTATTGCTTTAGTCTCTGTTTTACTCTCAACCAACTCTTTCTCATGTAACCCATGATTTTCAAACGTTCCAATCACAACCTCAAAATCACATGCTCTGTTTTGATCTCTTGAGTCCAAGTTCCAATTCCAACCTTTGGCCTCATCGAATACGACATCTCTACTTACTATTATCTTTTGCGTCTTTGGATCAAAAATTCGGTAAGCCTTTGAACCAGGTTCTGTTCTGAGATAGACCAATATACGGATCTATCATCAAGTTTTTTCAAGAACTTTGCATCCAGTTTTGCATATCCTAAGCAACCAAAAATCCTCAAATGGCTGATGTTTGGTTTCTTCTCTCGGAACATTTCATACGGAGTTTGATCTTTAACCACTCTCGTTGCCACACGATTAAGTAGATACATTAAATGTCGTACTGCTTCTCCCCAGAGGTAATTGGGAACTACCATGTGCTTCATAATGCTTCTAGTCATCTCCAACAATGTGCGGTTACGCCTCTCAACAACCCCGTTTTGCTGTGGACTATACAGAGCTGTAGGATGACGCTTGATGCCTGATTCATTGCAGAATGTGTTGAAATCACTCGAGACAAACTCTCCTCCTCTGTCTGTTCTAAATGTTTGAATACTCGACTTTGATTCTTGCTCGACCAACAACTTGAACGTCTAAACTTGCTAAGACTCGCTCTTCTCTTTCAACAGAGTTATCCACATGTATCTCGAGTAGTCATCAATTAGTACCAAAATATATCGATTTCCTGCACTTGTACTTGGTGTGATTGGTTCGCAGAGATCACCATGTACCAGCTCAAGTATCTTCTCTGCTCGATAAGTTGTAGCCTTTGGAAAAGATTTCCTTGTTTTCTTCCCAAGTAAGCACGATCCACACACTTTTGTCTCAATTTCCATCTTCGCCACCCCTGTAACCAGCTCACGAGATATCATTGCTTTCATTGAGTCAAAATTTATATGCCCCAACCTTGCGTGCCAATACTTGAGTCACTTGGTCATGTAGAGAGATAACACATAGCCTCTTTTAACTCCATTCGTACTTTGTAAAGACGATTCTTAGGTCGTGTTGCTTTGGCTATAAGTTTTCCCTCCCGATCATACATTGTAAGAGTTTCTCATTTCATCCTCACATCACAACCAGACAGTAGCTTGACCAAGGCTAATAATATTACTCCTCAGCTCCGGTATGTAATAGACCACTGTTATTTTTCTTGGCTCACCATTTCTGTCTGTGAACTCTATAGTTCCTTTCCCTTTGATGTCAATGCGTGAGTCATCACCAAAACACTCATTCCCTAAGATAGATTCATCGATGAAAGAGAAGTAACGTTTATCACCACTCATATGATTACTTGCTCCATTGTCGAGATACCAGACATTCTCCTCACTGTTACTTGCTTCATAGTTGTTTGGTACTACCTTTTCTTCATTCAAATAGGCTACTTCAAGCATCATAAGGTTATCTGCCTCATGTGTTTCATTACTTTCAATCTCCTGAACCTCTTGAAGCTTTAGTAGTCTATCCGGACATTGATACACATAGTGTCCGACTTTATCACATCTGAAGCAAGTAACCTTTGACGCATCTCTTGGACCATTGTAGGTTCCATTAGTTCTCCCTTGTCCTCGACCTCTGTAGTTGTAGCCTCTTCCTCGACCTTTTCCTCTGAAGTCATTATTACCATCACGAAGATCCGTTGTTGAGTCACTATTTGTGTACAGCAGTTTGCTTTGGTCCTCTTTTGATTCTTCATCATCAGCCATACACTCTTCATATGCTTTCAAACGACAATTATATCCTCAAAACCAGTAGTTTTAAGATCCAAAACTTGTTCTAAAGCGGCTACGATTGTAAGAAATTTCTTTCGAGGCAAGCTCTTCAGAAATTTCTTAACAAGTTTTGGTTCTTTGATTTCTTTTCCCAGTGATGCTGATTTTGATGATATTTCCGCAAGTCGACCTGCAAACTCGTCTATTGTTTCTGTCTCTTTCATAGTGAGCCGGTCGAAATCTGCTGTTAGTGACTGCAACCTGGCCTCCTTGACTCTTTCAGCTCCCACGTGACGTGTTTGGATCACTTCCCACATCATTTTAACTGTATCAAGCTCTCCGATTTGAAGCAGTAATGCCTCCGGTATCGACTGGAAAAGCAACGCCAACACCATGTTATTCTTTTTAGCATCAGTAGTCTCAGATTCTATTACCTCCCAAACTTCGTGTACCTTGAGCAACATCTTCATTCTCATAGCCCATACAATATAGTTTGTTGAGGTTAGTATTGGGCACTTGATCGAAGATCCTCCCTCCTTATGTTTTGAATTTGTCACAATTAGGTCTCCCATTGTATCGAAGCTTTGATATCGATTATAGATCTCAAACAATTAGAAAAAACACAAAGATTAATAAGAACTTTCTCTTCTTATTTCTTAAGAAACTTACACAAAACTTAAGCTCTCAAAACTCACAGCTCTCGCACCATTGCCCTTAACTTGATATTGGTTTATATATTACAACAGTTATCACAATCCCAATAGTAAAACCCCATATTTAGATAACTCCTAAAATATTGATCCTTATCTCTAAAGATTCTAAATCTATTTGGATTAGGATAACTTCTCTCTCAAGCTAACTTCGAGCTTACTCCAACAGATCCCAAGTTGCCTTGATTGATTCTTCATTGGAGACTCTTCCTACAAGAATATCTCCATTCAAGGCCCTGTGAATTAGTTGTAAGGCAAGCTGATCCTTGACTTTTAATCCTCCCCACTCTTTTAGTGATTTAAGTTCTTCCTTCGTTACCATTATGTTTGGCTATTTCCTTGCTTGAAAGCAAAATTGGCCGTGTCTCAAATCAATTTGGTGATCCCATCACCACCGTCTCAGTTGATTGTGTCCTCATCCTTCTCAAGATTCGTCCTTTATATTTCATTATATAGGGTAATATAGACAATCTCAAAGCAGAGGACCACAGTTTATAGATATGATACGAGGGAATGAGACTGTTTTGTTTTATTCTGAAAACATCGCTAAATCTTTCAAAATCTCAAGACGACAAATCCTTGATTCTCTCACAGTTAATGCTTCTTTTTCACCTCTCGTATATGTGTAAATCCTCTAGTTGTCAGTATTTGAGTCAATTTAAAGATGCTCACTTATTCTACTTGGTTCATTTATGAAGCTACACCGGTTTTAAATCCTTCTTATCTGATAGGATTTGGTAAAATCAAGAAGACGGGAAGGCACTGTTACTGTAGTATCTCGTGACATGCATTTCGGGAGTGCTCCTGAGAGAGCTGATATATGGGTAAGTATATATAGGTTTTGGTGGCTAGTTTTATGGTATAGTACTCGACACATTCGAGTCATTCTTGTTTGATACCTCTCCCTCTCTCTCACTGCAGGTTCGTGAAATGATGGGTTGCTTTGGAGATGACGATCTCTCTCCTGAGTGCCTTGATGGAGCCCAAAGGTTTCTAAAGCCAGAGAAAATTTCAATACCATCATATTTTCAGTTGATTCACTCTAGTCCTAGTAAAATATGTCACAAGGGGATTACATTATGGGAGTGTATTCAATGTATGATTTGGAGTGATTTATGGTGATTTGGTTTAGTATAATAAATCCATTTTTATTCAAATATGAATTCTAAAAGAAGGTTTAAAATCCAGTGTTATTAACTAGTGATTTCAAAAATCCACTTTAAAATCCACTTTAAAATATTTTAAGTAGTAAATTTTAGGTGATTTGTGGTGATTTTAAAGTTATTTGGTTGGATTTCTTAGTTAAAAATATATAAATCTAAATCTCATAGTTTTAGATAGAATTCTAGATTGATTTAATAAAAATCATCTCAATTTTCATAATTCACTCAAAATCTTCTAAAAACTCATTTTTATTTAAATCAACTCAATTTCTCTCTAATATTATATTCAATATGCATTCAAACTAGATAGAACTTGTCTATGCGCGACTATTACTCCACTAGACAGAAAATGTACGGATCGTTTGCCTCTTATTTCTCACTGGAGAAATCGTTACCATCAATGACTAACTCACGACCCTTCTTTGCCCCCACCTCTCCCCTGACCGATAATGTCAATAAAGTCGAACTCATTTTTTAGAACCTAGCTGATCCTGGTTTTGTCCTGTCTCCAATATCAATCTTGATATGTTTGCCCCAAAAGAAGAACATTACACATGAGGGATCACACAATTCGTATATCTGGTTAAAATCGAGAACCTCATTTATATCAACCATATATAATAAGCACAAATTCATTGATCGGATAAAGTTTTCTCAGCTTTGGCTTTCACAATCTGATTAGGTTAAAGCCCCTTGTGCTCTCTCTATCTGACTAGGCTTAGTTACTACGCTCTTAACTGTATATCAACATATAGTGTATCATACTTGCTTCTATTCAACATGTGATTCTCTTTCTAAGGAAAATAAATATACTATCTCCACAAAGAATATTTTTTAAGAAAGAAGTATGAACACCAAATTAAGAAAATATTTAATTTGTTAGTTTTCTAAATAAAATTCTCATTATATATATATACCTAAACTCAATTCAATTAATAATAAAACAAATTATAGAAATAAATAATTATAAGATATAAAAATTCATTAAATTCCATATTGAAAATGAAAAAGATACGAAATAAAAATAAATATTTAAAACGAATTTTCTCTATGAAATAGAGGGAATATGATTTTACTCAAAACTGTGGTAAGAGAATGTGCGTGCAATAACTGATAAACGTAGGAAGAAAATAAATGGATACAAGTACAACTAAACACGTATTGAATGACATATATCATTATCAAATCAATCATAGAAAGTGGTGGATACATCTAAACACTCGCTCACTTTTAAATTTTGTTCTAGATATTATAGTAAAGTTAATTTTATTAAAAGTAATAAAAAATCAGTCTCACATCAAACATTAAAAAAAATCTCTTTTATATAAAAGGGATTGCTTCAAAGTGTTTTTAAGGGTTCCACCTCAGCTAAAATCCACCTCATAATTCGAATCTACTTTGTGTCAATCAGTTTTTGCCACGTCACCTATCGCAGAACAATGTAAACCAACAATGTATATTCGAAATTCTTTTGTCGCTGATTCTAAATGATCAGCCCAATATGCTAAGTTAATACAAAGGAGAAATCTTATCGGCCCAGTATTGGTCCATACCCAAAAGTGGCCCAGTATTGCTCCACAACTTCCTTCAGCCTGTCGTTTGCCTTCTCCTCCTGATCCTCTTCGTCTCCCCCACGTAGCTGCGCCTTAAGTATGTAACCTATCCGTTTCGTAACAGTTGAGTCCCCCTCACTTTATTGTCTGTTATTGTTCCTCCCAACCGTTTGTAGAACGCGTATTTGTGTCTTTCCATCTGTCTCGGCGTCGCCAATAAATATGATGTCCCTCCTCAGAAGCTTCTCACACCTTCTTCAGTCTCTCGAAAAACCACCGCCATGCCTAAGAATAGTTCTATATCTCCAGCACCCGCCAGACCATCTAAATGAAGAGAAATAGTTGTTCCTTTTGGTCTATTTTTGGGCGGCGAATCCGAATAAAGGTGATTTATTGATCGGCCTGGAGTTACTTCTCATCGACGAACCTGTATTGGTTTCTTCTTTAACTTAATGTGCGATTGTTTGAATAGCATCTCAAACCAGACGAGATCGTCATTTCTCAGTCATTACCTTTTTACCGTCCGGCAATGTTTAAGTACGAAGTCGGTCTTAATTCGTTAAAGAAGCAACATTTCAATTCCAGTGTTCTTTGTTTAGTTATACATTAAAAATGAAGCAACATTTCAGTTGGTTCTTCTTTTACTTAATTCTTGTGCGATTGTTTGATTAGCGTCTCATACTAGATGAGATCATCATTTCTCAGTCATATCAAGCATTTAAGTAAATCTACTTTTAATTACGTTCGTCAATGTTTAAGTACGAAAGCTGTGTGAAATCTGTGTAAATCTTTTATGTAAACTGCTCCTTCCATACGAGTATGGAAGTTTCCAGTCTATTAGTTTGTCAGATTGGATCGCATGGAGTATCTACTGCGTCATTGTCTTATGCCAAGAATGAGAACCGGACTTCTCTTCTCTTTTTTTCCCTGGTCAAAATATTTGTCATTATTTTCATTGGTAAAAGGAGGCATAATGGTAAGTGTATGTATCCATATTATTAACATATCCTTGAATTCCATCGTTCAAATTGGATAGGAATTGCTCCATCCAAACTTAGCCTCATTTCTCATTCTTTGGTCAGGGAAAAGATACAAGAAAAATATTTTAGTATTTTCAGGAAACTCATCAAAATCTGATAATTACCTTAGGACCACATGTCTTGCTTAGACACAACACAACATTTAGTGCCGAAGAGACAAACTTATACAATGGAAGACACTGTTTTGTAACTGTATTTTTGGTTTCTAATAGAGGTCCGCCGTTGGTTTAGTTGAAAAGATAACATGACGCTTTGGATACGATAAATATTAGTGTGTTTAATTACCAAAGAAAAGTGGATTTGAACATTTTAGAAACCAAATAGGATGTTAGATCCATCTAGTTACATACATATTCTTTTGTCAATACTGAAAATTTGATGACTCCCACGATTGTCTCTATATTGAATTCCTAAATTCCTAATTAACACTCTGAAGAAGCAGTTGAAACTGAAAAAAGTACAAGTCTAAAGGTAATATTTACATAACCAACAAAAATACAACAAAGTAATATAATAGGTAATATTAGTAGCACATAACACTAAAACCTGCAGAAATTTAGCTCTGAGACACTTAAGCTCTTTAAAGACTAATTTTTTTAACATCACAACATTAAAAAATAAATTAAGATGCAAAGTTGGCAGATTTGGTTTTCATGACTCTTTAGTTTGCATATTAAGCTATATTTCAATTTTTAAGATAAAGATCAGATCAACAACTTGAAAAGAATGATGGAGATGAAAATAATATCTAAAAGTGGTAAATAAATAAAGAAAAGTTTATTAAATAGTTATAAATGTAGAAATTTAATTTATTAAGTCACGTTGAACAATTCTGATTTTTTTTCTCGAATAATAGTTTCTTAAGTTTGTGAATATTTTGATATCAATATTTTCAAACTTCTGCCCAGTTCAACATTTTTAATCTTTTATCGGATTCAAGGTTTGAATACTTTTTTTTCACAAAATCACGAATTTTCTTCTGCTATTTACTTATATACTACTATAATATTATGAGACAATGACAAAGAATTTAAAGAGCTTTAACAGAAAGAAACCAAACCAAACAAATACAAAGGGAAAAAAAATGTAACTAAATTGAAATAAAATTTTAAAATCTAAGTGTCGTGAAATAAAAATCATTCTCTTCAATTTTATCAAATCTATGACATTTTGTACAGTTAACGAGAATAAAATGTTAAAAAATCATGTGTTATTGAAAGTTTTTTAATATTAAAATAGTACATTTTACTTTTACATAAATTTGTGTTCATTTTAAATAATCATCTTAAAATATATACACAATATCTATTTGATTATAAAACATACAATAATTGATAACTAAAATTTATATTAAAATGACTCCGGGCGTAATTAACCCGGGAAATTCCCTAGTTCAAATAATAGCAAAGCAATAAATATTATATCATTGCAGCATATCGAAACTAAAAACAAAAGATTCAAAAAAGAGTCATCAATCATAAAGCTCTATCCAACATAATTTATCTATAGCAAAAGTTTGCCAATTTTAGGACGAAAGAACATAAGAAATTGAAGAGAACTTAAATGACTTTCTTAAGTTGGTAGATGATCTAAAAAGCTCGAAGCTAAACATATCACATAAAAATCAACATATTAAGATCGTACAAGCCTTCCTTCAAAGAATGAACAGCTGGTCCATACACTCAAATATGGAAATGGAAAAGAAATATTGAATGTAAATGAAGTTGTTACTTCAAAGAAGAATGTAAGTGTTCACTGAGTTGACTGGCCTGACCAGATGATTATCTATGTGAACGATGGGCAACATCAAAAGGTTCTATCTTTTTAATTCATAAAACTCACATGGTTGTCAGGTCTGCAGCAAAATAACTTTGATTGTGTTGGTTCTAGTTGTTCTCTCTTTACTTTCGAACTCTCTTTTATTGTAAGTTATAATTTTAAGAAAGTGAAATGACACACACACATAATTAAAAAGTTCCCCAAAACTATCGGTATATCTTGTGAGGAAACTTATACTCTCAAATTAAACCAAGTTTACACAAGAATACAATCCACAGGTCCAATTGTGACTTTTTTAGGAGGTGATACTGTAATTTTTGCTAGGCACCCCCACACTTTTAGGTATTTAAATGATGGTACATAACGTTTACAAAGTTCATATGGTATTTTACCAGTGACTTTGTGCGGTATTTTGTTGAGGATATAGTTTGTGGTAAGCAACACTTCCCCCCCCACATGTTTTGGACTAACCCAGATTCCTACAACATCACATTCATCATCTCCTTAAAAGTTCGGTTTTTTCGTTCCACAACTCCGTTAGATTCAGGTGAATAGGGAGCTGCCGTTTGATGGATAATGCCATGTTCTTTACAGAATGCATCAAATGGTCCATCATATTTGCTTCCTCTGTCACTTCGAATTATCTTTATAGTTTTTTATAGTTGATTATCAACCTCAAGTTTATATTCCTTGAATTTTTCCAAGGCTTCATCTTTGCTTCGGAGCAAATAGACATAACAATATTTTGTACAATCATCTATGAAAGTTACAAAAAAAAAAATTTCCCACCTCTAATTTGAACATATTTTAAGTCACACAAATCTTTGTGAATTAAACCGAGAGGTTCTGTTGTTCTTTCTACATGGGGGAATGATGTTTTAGTGAGTTTTGCCTGTACGCATATTTCACATTTGTCCTTACTCAATTTGCACTTTGGAATTAAGTTTAAATTAATCAATCTTTATATAGATTTATAATTCACATGTCCTAATCGTTCATGCCAAATATTGAAAGATTCAATCAAATGAGTAACTTCATCATTCTTATTGATTGAAACATCTGTTACACCATTTGTGGGTTGGACTGTCTTAACACACATTTTGACCAGTCCATTATCAACATATCCATTGCCTAAGAAAATGTCATGTTTCTTTAGCACAAGCTTGTCAGACAAGTTACTGCAAATCCGGTTTTGCTAATAAGCGAACCAGAAATCAGATTTTTTTGCATATCTGGCATATGTTGAACATTTGTGAGAGTTATCTCATGTCTCGAGGTCAGCGTAAGTTTTATTTCGCCATGACCTTCAATTATGGATGAGCCGGTGTTATCCATTTATAACTGCTCATCAGTCTTGCATTCTTGATAAGTAAAAAACAAGTTCTTATCAATGCATATGTGAGTGATGACACATGTGTAGTATCACCAATCATTTGGGTTATCCTCAACTGTATTGATTTCTGTGACCATAGCACATATGTCATTTTCAGTTAGAAATTTTTTGTCAATCTTGCTATAACTTGTGTTAAACATTGACGGAATCTGAATTCTCTGATTAATATCAGCAGATATTTCAGTTCTTATGGCAGACAGAATCATAGGTGGCAAACTACTGCCAAACTGAATTTGGGGTGTCGACTCACCAAAATCGTTGTCACTCACATCATCAGATTCATTAAAAATCGTGGTTGTATTAATCAAATTTGTGTTGATAACCATATTTTAAATTTGAATCTGTTCACAAAAACAACCAAACAAATTAGTATAATAATTTATATCACAACACACATATTTAAAAACAATAACAATTGAAACAAATGTGTTTAAATTGTAAACAATAGTTAAATTATAAATTTCAATAATTAAAAAATTACAAATCAATCATTTAATTCAATTTGTCGCAAAAGCAGAACTTATGCAATTTAAATTACACAATTAAATTGTGTAGACAGTAACGCAATAAAAAATGCTGAAGTAATAACTATTAGCAAACAAAGCGTTAGTCTAACGTATTGCTAAACAATTAAATATTCCACTTAATCCTGTGACAAAATCTCCATTACAGATTTTCTTAGTAATTTAAAAATAAACCAGAACTAACCGGTTAATGCAAAAATTAGTGTGTTAAGAACATTTCCATTAATTAAATCTGTCTAAGTATTTCAAAA
>KE155733.1:31026-46204 GCA_000411075.1 Sisymbrium irio | reverse complement strand
CGGTAGGCTGCTCGTGAAAGACGAAGAAAGCGCCGCCGCTTCGTCGGCAGCTAAAGGGCTCATCAACGATGACTCCAAACGCACCAAATCGGAGCGTTTTCCTCTTTCACGGTGGGAATTCGTCGTTTTCTTCACCGTCTTCCTCGTCTTCACCACCGGACTTTTGTGTATTTACCTCACCATGCCTGCCGCTGAATACGGCAAGCTCAAACTTCCCAGAACTATCTCCGATCTCCGTTTGCTCAAGTGAGAGATTTTACTTGCTTTCTTCTTTGTTAGAATGTCAAAAAGTCCTTACCTTTGCTTTCCAGTAGCGTCTATTGAAATGTGGATTTTAATTATAAAACCCCATAACTGAAAGTTCCGATCTTTAGTTTAAAGAGCAGCATATCAGGTTAAGGGCATGGTATTGATAAAGTTTATGTAAGAGAAACTCAAAAAATGTTTTAGTGTCTGTGTGTCCCGAAGTTCAAAGCTTTGATCTTTCCCTAGAGGTCAATATTTAGTTTAGAGACATGATAATATTTAGTTTAGAGACATGATTTTGACAAAGTTTAGGTAAGAGAAACTCAAAAGTGTTTAGTGTCTGAGTGCCGAAGTTGAAAGTTCTGATCATTCCCAAGATGTCAAAATTTAGTAAGCAGCATATAAGGTTAAAGACATGGTATTGATAAAGTTTATGTAAGAGAAACTCAAAGAGGTTTTAGTGTCTGTGTCCCGAAGTTGAAAGCTTTGATCTTTCCCAAGATGTCAAAATTTAGTTTTGAGAGCAGCATATAAGGTTAAAGACATAGTATTGACAAAGTTTGTGTAAGAGAAACTCAAAAAGTGTTTAGTTTAAAGCCATGATTTTGATTAGTTGATGTAAGAGAAACTCAAAAGTGTTTAGCTTTTTTTTCTAGTAGTGTCCCTCACCCGAAATAGAAAGTTCTGATCTTTCCCAAGATTCCAAATAGTTTAGAATGGAGCTTATCAGCTTAAAGACATGGTTTTGATTAGTTGATGTAAGAGAAACTCAAAAGTGTTTAACTTTAGTAGTGTCTGTCTCCCGAAACCTAAATGTTCTGATCTTTCCTGAAATGTCAACATTTGGTTTTAGAGAGCAGCATATTAGCTTAAAGACATGGTTTTGACAAAGTTGATTTCTAGTAGTGTCCGTCTTCCGAGATTGAAAGTTCTGATCTTTCCCAAGATGTCAAAATTTAGTTTAGAGAGTAGCATATTAGCTTAAATACATGGTTTTGACAAAGTTGATGTAGAGAAACTCAAAGTGTTTACTGTTTAGCTTTTTTCTAGTAGTGTCTGTCTCCCGAAATTGGAAAGTTCTGATATTTCCCAAGATGTCAACATTTGGTTTTAGAGAGCAGCATATTAGCTTAAAGTGTTTTGACAAATTTGAGGTAAGAGAAACTCAAGTGTTTAGTTTTTCTAGTAATGTCTGTCTACCTAAATTGAAAGTTTTGATCTTACCCAAGATGTCAAAATTTGGTTTAGAGAGCAGCAAGATATGTTACAAACTGGTTTGTTGATGTATGCCATTTGTTTGGACTTAACTATATGATGATGACTTTGATCTTGAACAATATTGCAGAGATAATCTTGGGTCTTATGCAAGTGAGTACCCAGCAAGATTCATTTTAGGTTACTGTTCCACGTATATCTTTATGCAAACATTCATGATACCTGGAACGATCTTTATGTCACTACTTGCCGGAGCTCTTTTTGGTGTGGTTAGAGGTTTTGTTCTTGTTGTTCTCAATGCAACAGCTGGAGCGTGTTCTTGTTTCTTTTTATCGAAATTGGTCGGTAGGCCTCTGGTTTGCTGGTTGTGGCCCGAGAAGTTGAGGTTTTTCCAAGCTGAGGTAAGTTCTCTTTGGTGTTTGATTAGTTTTGATAGAGTCTCTTGCTCTTAAAGGATTAATGCATTGATGTCTTTTTGGCTAGATTGGGAAAAGAAGAGATAAACTGCTAAACTACATGCTGTTCTTAAGGATAACACCGACACTTCCAAACCTCTTCATCAATTTGTCTTCTCCAATCGTTGACATACCTTTTCACGTCTTCTTTTCAGCGACCCTTGTTGGGCTTATGCCAGCTTCGTACATCACTGTTAGAGTGAGTCTCTCTAGTTTGTTCTCTTTTGCTGTTCTGCAACATTTAACTAGGCTAATATATATTCACTTCATGTATATAGGCTGGTCTGGCTCTTGGAGATCTCAGATCAGTGAAAGATCTGTATGATTTCAAGACTTTGTCAGTGTTGTTCCTCATTGGATCCATCTCCATATTCCCTGCTCTGCTAAAGAGAAAGAGAGTATACGAATAAAGATTAAAGACTGAAGAATCATAAATATTATATAAACATTGATGAGCAGCACTATACTGTTGCATGCCGGGATGTTCAAGGTGTTTATGAGCTCGAGCTAATGAAGAAGATTGCTTCCGAGACATTACGGAGCTTACAACCATTAACTTTGGCTTTGATTGGTTTATCATCACTCACTTTGGAGTGGATTCGAAATCTGTTTTCAGTCTCTCATTTTCGTTGTAGTAAGTGCTTTGTCTAGCTAGTTTACTGAATCTTGATTCCATGATTGGCTTTGTATATTTGTATCTTGATTCAGAGATCTGACTCTGCAGCCCATTGGCTTATGTAGTAGATTATGTAAATGCTTGAGGACACTGCTTTGACCTAAAGATGAATTATTCTGATTTTTATAGGCTAAAAATTGGGTACATAGCGAAAGAAGGCCACAATGGATTACACAAACTAGAAATGTGTTTTATCAACTGCAAATATTCATGCTCTAACAATTTAGAAGTTGCTCATGCTCATCAACAAAATGTAAGAACGAGACCAAAAAAAGAGATGAAAGATTCAGTTTCTCTTTTGTGGTTCTCATTTCTCAATTCCGAAATGGATTTAGGTAATTATAATTACTTTGGTTTGTCTTTAGATTGTGCAGTGCTAGTGTCCTCAACCTCAAAAAGCATCAGCTGTATTGAAGTTCAAGTTTTTCATTTTTTATATGGCTGTATAATACAAACATTTAAGTTTTGACTGAAACTTAATGAAGGCAGGAAGGATGAAGCAAAAATAGTCCATACTAAAACAAAATTGAGAAAGTTGTTCATCTACAAAAAAAGAAGTGAAAAGGAAAACAAAAAGGGAGAAGATAAAAGATTCAGTATTTCTTTTGCGGGTGCTCATTTCTCAATTCCAGAATGTGTATATAAAAAGTATAATTAGTTTGGCTTGTCATCAGATTGAGCAGTGCTAGTTTCCTCAACCCCAAAAGCATCAGCTATATTGAAGTTCAAGTTTTTCATCATGGTTCTGCTCCTTCCAACTCCATCTCCTTTCTTCATCATCGCAGTAAACTCCGAGAAATCAATCCTCCCATCCTAAACCAAACCAAACCAAACCACGCATTTTCATCATCAGTTTTTACTACCCTAAAGTTACAAACTCACTAAGAAACAAGAAAAGGTAATGAAGGCTTCTTACATTGTCAAGATCAATCTCCTTGATCATATCGTCAAGAGGAGTGTCACAAAGACCAAACTCTGTGCATGCTTGTTGAAGCTCATCAATGGTGATATAACCACTACCGTCTTTATCAAAGTATGAAAAAGCAACCACCAAATTCTCCTCTCTCTCCATCTTGTTCATGTGTAATGTCGCTGCTAGAAATTCACCATAGTCTATCGTCCCGCTGTTGTCTATATCCGCCTGCCAAAGACAGTTTATGTGCCTCGTGAATCCTAGAGTCTAGTAGACATCTTTTGTGTGGAGAAAATTAAAGAGAGCTTACCGCATCCATAAGAGACTTGATTTCTGATTCCATTAGTTCAGATCCAACTCTCTTCAGACCAGCTTTAAGCTCCTCAAAGGTGATTGTTCCACTGTTGTCTGTATCTATCATCTTGAACAATTCTTTAAGACCACCAATTTCTTCCTCTGAGAGTCTCTCAGCGATTACCTAACCGAGAAGTCAGCTCAATAAGCAATGCGATTGGATATCAAAGAAAGAGAACAAAAATCTACTACTTTCTTAATTCTTACCCTTAAGGCCATTTTCTTAATCTTGTTCATTTGTGAGAACTGCTTTAGTCGCGACAAGACTGCTGGATCAAGAGGCTTGTCTGGTGCAGCATTCTCATCAACGATCCACGGGTGACCTAATAAATCATCAGAGGCAAACTCAACTTTTTACATCTTATAGGAACTAACAACGAAATATAATCATTACGAATAGCTTACACAATGCTTCGTGTGCAGAAATGCGTTTCTTGGGGCTTCTATCGAGCATTTTGTATATTAAGTCTTTAGCACCTTCTGAGATAGTTGGCCACGGATCAGATTTGAAATCTATCTTCCCTTGCAAAATCTGTCTAAAGATTCCTGACTCGGTTTCTACAAAGCAAATGAGAACATAGATGCATAAATCACATAATCAATAAGCATGAACTGGTTAGTAACAAAGATACTGTCTTTATATAAACTTACCTGCCCAGAAAGGAGGAACACCACTTAGTAAGATGTAAAGTATAACACCGGCGCTCCACACGTCTATCTCTGGTCCATAACACTTCTTCAGAACCTCGGGTGCGACATAATACGGACTTCCTACTACATCATACAGATACTGCCCTGAAGAGCAAAATAACACAATGACAGTCTCGTTAGACAAGAAACATTCTGGCTATAAAAGGCATTGCCGCATGAGCATTAGCAACTGTTACACAGTTAAAATGATGAAGCTTTTTTCCTAGAAGGGATCCATGTATCTCAACTAAATGTCAAAAGCAGCAAACTTGAATTGACCATTCAACAAAGATCCGATTTTTATAGACGTCTTAACCATTTTTTGGATCAAGAATAAGCATCTGTTGCACATCTGAAATGATGAAGTTTTTTGCTACAAGGGATTAATATAATCTCAACTAAATGTCAAAAAGCCTGAATCAAAAAAAGTCTGTCCGCAAGAAAATATTTCCCTAACAATTCTCAAGCAACAACAAAAGCTAATCAAGAAACCATTTTTTGGATCAAGAAACGAAACAAGACGTTTCATGAAAAGTGTATCAAGAAGCAATCAATCAACAAAACGAAGACAAGCGCATTTAGCAAGTTACGTAATCTCAACTACATGTCAAAGCCTGATTCAGAAACTGTACGTCCCTAACAATGCTCAAGCAAAACGAAAAGCTAAGCAAGACACAAATTTTGGATCAAGAAACGAAGCAATAAATCAACAAACGAAGACAAACCCATTTAGCAAAACCAGATTGTAATCAAAGTCTAACCATTTTCTGGATCAAGAAACCAAATAAGCATCTCTTACACATCTGAAATGATGAGGATTCATATACTCTCAACTTAGTGTCAAAGCTTGATTCAGAAAAATCTGTCCTTACCACTAACAATGCTCGAGCAACAAGAAAGCTAATTAAGAAACCATTTTTTGGGATCAAGAAACGAAACCAGAAAAATCTTGAAAAGTGTATCAAGAAGCAATCAATCAACAAACGAAGACAAACCCATTTAGCAAAACCAGATCACAATAAAAAAGAAGGAAACCTAACCTGGCTTGTAGAAGACAGACAAACCAAAATCTGTAGCCTTAAGCTTAGCATCATCATTAGGGCTATCAAACAAGAAATTCTCAGGCTTTAGATCTCTATGCATAACACCAAGCGAATGACAAGCCTCAACAACACCAAGAATGGTCTTAATCAACTTAGCAGCCTCACGCTCGCTGAAATGTCCTTTGGAAACAATCCGATCGAAAAGCTCACCACCTTCACAAACCTCCATGACAATGTGAACAAAGACTGAATCTTCATAAGTACCCTTGATCCGAACAACGTTTGGATGCTCAGAGAGATGGTGCATGATCTGAATCTCTCTCCACACATCTTCGTAATCCTCACGGCACACAAGCTTACGCTTAGGGATCGATTTGCAAGCGTAGTTAGCAGAAGATGATTTCTCTGTGCAGAGATACGTTGTCCCGAATTGGCCTTGGCCTAGCTTCTTGCCTAGGAGGTAGTGATCTCTTAATCTTGGTGTTTCGTATGGTAGAACACTGCTTGACGGTCGTCTTGAGTTTGGTTTCTCCATCTTGATTTTTGGAAAGGATTGGAGAAGAAGGAAGACGAAGAAGACGATGGACTTTTTGTTTTGTTTTTAAGAGTGGAAGAGGAAGACGAGAGAGACACCACCCTTCATTCTTCTCCATGTTTTGTTCTGACTCGTCATTTATGCAATTATTATATTATTTTTCTTGTGACCAATTATTATTTTAGCATTTACTTTTTATTTTAATTATTTACCAACTTCTTTTGTTACAAACTTACAATAAATTGGATCCTTGAAGAAGAAAATATCAATTTGATAGAGACTAGGAAGTAGGGACAGGGCCTTTATGCAATTTATTGGTATTTTAGTAGCTAAAAGAGATGTGAAGAAAATGGTTGGTTGTTTACTATTTCCTCCATATTTTTTTAAGTGTCGTTTTAGGTTTATGCACATAGTTTAATAAAACATATGAATTTATATATTTTCAAAAAAAACACAACTACTTATACACATAACCATACTTCAACCAATAGAAAAATAAATAGGAGAATCTTATTAAATTTTGCATTGAAAATCTAAAACGATACTTATTTTGAAACGAAAATTTTACTTTTTTTTTTTTTGGTCAACAAGATACAAAAAAAAACTTAACAAAAATCAGAAAGGGTCTTTAATCCAACTCGGTGGAACCGAATCAACATGAAACACTTCTGAGGTGAGAGTTCTTACACTTCGTGCTAACTTGTCCGCCTTTATATTTTTTCCACGTGGAATAAGTTGAATGGAAAATTGGTTGAAAAACGTCTTCCATATACGAAATTCCTTGATGTGTGTTGTGAAAGCCGGCCAATCGTCAGGGTTAGACACTATTTTGATCAAATCAGAGCAATCTATAGCAAAAACTACTTGAGAATGTTGTAAATCTTTCATACATGTCATTGCCCAAATTAATGCCTCAAATTCTGTATGTAGAGGTGATAAACTAGCTCGAAAATTACGAGACCCCATTATCCTTTCCCCCACTTCCTCTTTATTATAATACCAACCTTGGCCTGAAAAAAACTCTGATTCTTTCCAAGAACCATCCACGAAGCACCACCATTCTTTATGTATTACTTCACTATCCTGTGAATACGGAGATTCTCCAATTGTTCTTGTTTCTGTTTGTTGAGCCTCTTCCCATAATTTACCTTCCATTTCTGCTGTATTAAGAATATCATTTGGATTTCGATCATTGTTTTTGAAGATTTTTTCATTTCTATTCTTCCATAAGTACCAGATCATTCATGGAAAATATTTTCAATTCCTTTGGGGAGCCTCCAAAATAGATAATCTAAATTTGAAAATACCGAAGTCATCGGGAAAATCCGAGGATTAGATGAGACTTTTGAGATAGCCCATGTTTGAATTGCCGGAGGACATTCAAACAGTACATGATTTATTGTTTCCTCATATGCTCCACATCGCGGGCATCGCGAATCACATTGTAGACCTCTTGATCGCAAGTTTTTCATAACTGATACACATCCTGACAGAATTTGCCAAATGAAATGTCTCATTTTTGGTGGACATTTTATTTTCCAAGTGTAAGCCAAAAGGGGTTTAATATCTGGACCATAAGTAATCTCTGTGTTCCCCGAGTCAGGATAAGACTGTTCAATATTATATCCTGATTTAACCGAATATCTTCCATGTTTTGTATAATGCCATCCATAAGTATCATTTTTTAGAATCCGACGAAAATTTTACTTTAAAACGACATTTATTTTAATACGGAAGGAGTATATTTTATAGACACTCATAGATTCTTAACTCATTATTCGAGAATATAACTTGATTACAAAAATTCCAGCAAATTTAAAAATAATATTTTTGTATGATGAGCTTTATAAAAGATATTTTCAAAATTATAATAAAAATATTTCACAGAAACTAAAATAATTGTATAGATTAGAATGCTAGTTCTATAAAATTTAAGAAAATAAGGCATTTTAGATTGGATACCATAACAGATTTAGAAATGGAACGTAAACAGGACAAGAATTGGTTGTATCTTTTTTTTACTATTCAAAGAAGATGTGGTTCAACTGTGAAGATAAAATCCACAAGTGTATAGCTAAAGGAAAATAATGTATCCATGTATCAATACCAAGTCTTTTGATGCCAATGAATCACAATTTTTGAGCCATGTCTTGTTTTCTCTTCGTTCTCTCGATTATGAAGTTTATCCTTCCTTGTGACCATCTCTCTCTCGGACTCTCCCCTTTCTCCCACTCAGTATGGACGTCTGTACACTCGGATTTAATATTTTGTGAAAAGTGAATGTTGATCGATGGGTTACGGTGATGTATTAGGAGGGCTGATGGTGTTTGTACTAGAATCAACTCTTTTGAGCTACTATTTACTTTTGAACAAAGAAAATAATTACACTTTCTACATAGGAGAATTCATTATAATGCATCATCATTTACTGGTTTAAAGTTATTTGTTTGGTCATGCAAACTTTTGTGGAATTGTTCCTGCAACTATTTTTTCTTTCCTCAAGTTCGTAACAAAATAATTAATTTATTTTTATCAATAAATAAGAAACGTTGTGGAAAGTGAATCATAAATTCATAATATACTATATTTTAATCCATGCTGTATAAAAAACATTTGAATAATTTATTTTTAATAAATGGTAGTATTTATTGCGTTGATCTATTTTTGTGTTTTATAATTAATTTTCTAGTTTTTCTATAATAAAATAAAATTAAAATTTATAAGAATGAAAAAAAAGTAAAATAAAATGTGTATTTATTCCTACGCTGATTGTTTTAAAAAAAGTTATAATCAAAATAGATTAATTAACATTTAATTTGTTTCCCAATAGTCGAAATTTATTTTTGAAATTTCCATTATCATATACCGATCAATATCATCTCAAAATAAATTTAGTTAGCGGTTTAGTTTGCTATAACATATGAATCCAAATAACTCACACAATCGCTGCTCAATGGTAATTGAATATAGGACGTCCCTTATTGAAAAAGAAAGAACAGATTTTTATTTATTTAATTTTCATTATCAAATAGTGATTAGCATCATCTCAAAATAAATCAGGTTAGCGGTTTAGTTTGCTATGACATATTAATCCAAATAACTCGAACAATCACTTGGTAATTGAGTATATGACGACATCTCTTATTGGAAAATAAATAACTATTTATTTTGTGTTTACACTCTTCGTATTTGAATAAGCAGATATCACAATTCAAAAAAACTATCAAAGCGGATTGCAAAGATGAAATAGTACATCTTAGTAAATTACTTTAGCTCTAGTTATTCAAAATCCATTCAACATCCCTTTTTAAACCTAGGAAATCAAGAGTGTCTTCACCAATCTAAAATGTGTGTGAGGTTGAGATCTTTCAAGACTCATTCATAATCAAAATTTTCAATAATATGTTGATCGATTTGTTTCATCTTACTCTAGGCTTCCTTAGTTTAATAGCTTTGGTTCCTGGCTTGGTTTTAGGCCTAGGTTTAGATGTATAAGGCTTGAAAATCGTTTGCTTTATATGTATATCTCATCAGTTTCATCTCTAAAATGAAAGCTCAGAGTTTCCTCACTATCTTTTTTAAATTTCACTTTTCCACAATTTTTTTCCATGCATTTTCTTGTCTTGATTTTGATTTCTCCTTGGTATTTTTTTTTGAAACTTTCTCCTTGGTATTTGGCTTGTAGAATTTTGTTATCCATGGTCTCGGATCATCGAAGTTGTGTTTCCAACCCTTGTTAACGAAATACTTTATCTATCAATTCAAAATTGACAAGATAATAAATTTTTAAAATAAATTAGTGATTTGTGAAAATTAAAAATTAAAAATTAAAAATAACATAAAATTAAAGTTTTTAGTGATGATATAATAAAACCCATTAATGCATTGAATAAATATATATATTTCAAAACCAAATCTGTAAAAGTTCTACGCAATTTTTGAATTTGTTATTCATCATGCTTCACAAAAATGTTTTTGGAAAACTTGAAATTGACCTTCTAGCATTGTGAAAATCAAACAAGTATCAAGTATATGTTAAAACAAATTTAATTTATTAATAAATCACACTTGATAAGCCCAAGTTTGTTTTTAAGATGAACACTTTAAGAGAAGTTCAAAATCAAATCTTAATCATAATCACACTTAAAACTCATTACTCATATATATGAATGAATTATCTAAAAAATCTAATAAAAATAATCAGTCAAATTAATGGGATATTTATAAATTTTATAAACCAGAAAATAGTAAAAACAAAATTTGGGTTTTTAGAGACCATATATTGCTTTTGGTTGATGATTAGTTGATAATTTTGAAAAAAACTTTAGTAGTATAATAGTTTTTCTCAATTTATTCATTATCCTTCAGATTTATTTATACAAAATATGTGATTGGTTGGACTATAGAAGTTTTTACAGTATTTTTTATAGTCTTTACAACTTTTTTACAGCATTTGTTTACCAATCATATTTTAAATATTTTGATAGGTTCCACATAAAATTTACAGCCACTACAGACATTTTTTTGTTCATTTTTATTTTATTTTTTCTAAAGTAACTATTAAAAGTTTTTTAAAATTGTAGGAATTTCTAACAAATAAAAAATATACAGTTACTACCAAAAAAATCTACATACTTAAATTCTACAAATCTTACAAAAAAAATTCTACAATTCAATTAATCAATGTTCACCAAATCCTTTACAAATATATGATAGTGTCAAATCTGCATATTTAACAATATATAAATATACACAAATATAAACTTTTTATATTTAACTCGATCTCTAAGATTTCCTTTTTCCTTAGCATTAGTGATGAGAAAGAAGTTCTAAGACTTATGAAAAACACTAATTTAAAAATTTTCTTAAAGATGTGAGGATTATTGTGTTCTTGGATGTTCTCCAAGTTTAAGAGATCAAGAATTAAACTTTTGGACTTAAAATTGGTTTAAGACAGAAAAATTGGTTTGATTTTAGTTTAAAATGGTTAATTTAAAAGACTTACCTAGGTTTTGATTGGTGACAACTAATATTAGACTTGAATTACAATAGATGTTAAAATTTGATGTAACTTGCATTAAAAATGATGTGGTATAAAATTTATAAAAATGTTAATTCCAGTTTAGACTAAAGCAAGGTCGAGTTACTCCGTGGGTGTTTCTTTTAATTCTAACATAGTTTAGACCTTTTTATTGCCAAAACGAATATTTTGGGTTACCTTTTCCGAAATATTCTCGGAATTACTGTTACATTTAAAATTCACAAAAAAAAAAAAATCTGAACAGATTCAGATATTATCAGAGTCTCTTGCTCTGACCTCGCCTCTATGGAGAAGCTCAAGCTTTTCATCCATTATTAAAACCCCCAAAAAATACTTTTCAATTCTTCTTCCAATTCCTTGTCTCTCTTGCTTATCCTTTTTTAGGGTTTGTGTCCGATTTCGTTTGAAACCTTCAGAAAACAAAACAAAAACATGGCTCGCGCTTCGATTCTAATCTTATATCTGTTTCTAATTTCCCACTTGGCTTCTGCGAAAGTCATGTTGATCGGACAAAATACATCTCTCTCCTTCGACGACATCGAAGCCAATTTCAGTAAGCTCTCTCACTGTTCCATCGAACTCAATTTCCGAAAAAATCAATTACGAGTAATTGTGGAAATTTTCTAAAAGACCAAATTTTCCGATTAGGGTTTTGATCGCATGTAGGTAAAGTGTGAAACTTTGTTGCTAATTCAAGAAAAAATTGTAAGAATTTTGTTTTCGTTATCAGACTTTTGTAATGATGACAAAAAAAAAAAAGACTTTTGTAATGAACCTTGACGATAATTATCAGTCGTTTAATGAATCTTGATGATAATGAGCACTTTAATGAATTTTTATGATAATTAGCAATTTTGTAATGAATCTTGATGATAATTAGCACTTTTGTAATGATGACCAAAAAAAAAAAAAATCAGAGTTTTGTAATGAATCCTGATGATAGTTGTCACTTGTGTAATAATAATTAGCACTTTTGTAATGAATTTTGATGATAACTGTGAATTTATTGTACAGCTCCGATGATTAAGAAGTCGGATCAGTGTGGAGTGTTGTCCGTAGCAGAGCCACTTGATGCTTGTTCAGATTTGGTTAACACGGTGACTGTAGAAGAAGGATCAGTCAATTCTAGTTCGTATGTGTTGATCATTCGCGGTGGCTGTAGTTTCGAAGAAAAGATCAGAAACGCGCAGAAAGCTGGTTATAAAGCAGCTATTGTTTACGACAATGAAGATTATGGATTCTTAATATCAAGTAAGAAAACAAAACACAATCTTTGTTTTTAAAACTTATTGTGATAACGATGGTTAATGGTTCTTTGTGAATGTAGTGGCGGGGAATCCTTTTGGTGTGCTTATATATGGAACGTTTGTGTCGAAAGCAACTGGTGAAGCACTGAAAGAGTATGTTGGTAAAGATATGGAAGTGTGTCTTGTACCGAGCTTTGAGACTTCAGCTTGGTCAATCATGGCTATTTCGTTTATATCTCTTCTTGCAATGTCTGCTGTGCTTGCGACTTGCTTCTTTGTCCGTAGGCATCGTGGTAGACGTAGGCGTGTTCGGTCTCTTGGTGGTAGAGAGTGGGCCTGTATGAGTGAAAACTCTCTGAGAAGGATGCGTACTATGATATTTAACGGTGTTTGTGAAGAAGGTTCTACCTCTATCTCTTGCGCTATATGTATTGAAGACTATCGTATTGGTGACAAGCTGAGGATCTTACCTTGTAACCACAGTAAGTACTTTGTCTCACTTCAAAGTAAAGAGCTCTTCTGCATGAAACTTATTGATTCGTTGTTGTTTTTGTAGAGTTCCATGTTGGATGTGTTGATTTGTGGCTTGGCCAAAGGAGATCTTTTTGTCCGGTTTGTAAACGCGATGCAAGAACCATCAATAGTGATATGCCTGCATCAGCATCAGAGCACACACCTTTGCTTTCTCCTACTCCGACATCGTCATCTTATGATCTACCAATATCTATCAGACAAGAGCCTTCTTCACATTCCACAACAATGCAGCCAAATACACTGCCTATGTATCTCTCCCACTCTCGATCCCACACAAGCTTCCAAAACGGGTCATACAGGTGTTCAATGCCTATACCGGTTAGCCGGAGTTCAGTAGATCTCAATGCCATTTCAAGAAGATCTTACAACTCACCTCGCGTCATCCATTCAAGATATACGCATAGAGGTAGCCCGGGAAATACATCGAGGAGCTGGGTTGTTGGGTCGTTGTTAAGCCAGCGAGATCCTTCACTTAATATAACTGACCCACGCAGGTCAATCTCTCACTTTGCCTCTGCTAGCTCTCTACCAGGCTGCTAAACTGGTTAAAGGTAATAACGGACTAACTCAAAAGGTTTTAGTGTTGGAACTCATTGCTTTCAAGACGCAGTTAACTCCTCACTCGAGGATGTCCCTCGGCTATGTTCTCAAGCTAATTTGTGAACCATATGGCTGATTTTGGTAAACCAATAGAGGTGAAAAAGAGTGTTCAGTGTGACTGTGTGAATGTGAGATGAGTGAGTGTGAAGAGTAAAAGCGTCTTTTGGTGAGTCATTGAGTTTTGGATATAAGTAGCTTATCACTCTGATTCCTTCTGTGTATATATATACTTGCTCCTTCAAATTAAGTTTATACAGGCACGACTATATTAACTGAAACTGACTATGATTTGGCACAAGTATAAATGAATAAACCGAAGAAACACAGGCATTTAAGCGTTGAGAAATATTTGATTAGAAAAAAAAAATATATATATATATATGTAACAACGCTGTTTTTTTTCCATGTAGTAACTACTGACATATTAAGAAAAAGGTTCAAAAAGTTAGCACTTCCAAAAAAAAGTTAGCACTTCACTATTGTTGTCGTCAAATAGTAAAGTTCAAAAATTTTCCTTTTCTTTTGTTCATGCTTGGCTGTATCTCCGATAGTATAGCATATTTACATATTGCAACTAACTTCGTGTTTTATGTAGAGGTGGGCAAAAAAGCTGAACATAAACCAATCCAAACTAAATCAAAGTTTAATCTGTTATATAACCATTTTAGTCCTAAACCAAACAAATAAACATTAAATTTGAGTGTAAAATATTTTCATAAATGCTAGTTATACAGTTAAACAAAAGTTAAGTAAAGACGAGAAGGTTCCCGAAAAGGCGATTTGGACTACTGCAGAGCTACAGTGCTTGATTTTCGCTTCTGTGTGGAGCTAGAGATCTTCATTGGTTTTCTTCTTAGTTGTCTGGATCTCCTTCTTCTGCTCTTCTTTGCGATGGAACGAGATATGTGGAAGGAAATGCAGAGGCTTAGCTTGGGTTCGCAACTTAGACCACTGCAACTCTCAGTTAACACTCGGAGGAGAAATGAAAGAGACAATCGACTCAGTATTGAAGTCTGTGGACTAAATCTGAATCATCAAAACCTCAATGGAATGAGGAACACTTTGTAAGACCGTGAAAATCTAGTTTAAAATCACGAAACAAAATCGATATAATAAAACAGTAGATTAAGAAAAACGTATCAAAACGAGACCTTGAAAACGTTTCAGAAAATAAGACGAAATACGGAGTCGAGATTTGATATTTTTCCTTAACTTAATAAATCGTCCGTAATGTGTGACGGTTCTGTTGCGATTTTTGAATCCCAGGATACAACCGTGATAAGACTGTTTTGCAACATCCAAAGTAGAATCTACGAATTTTGCTCTATGTTATACTCTCGAGACACTTACGATATTAATACGAGACGAGAGAGATTGCTGGAAATTTTGTTTTGCTATGAACGCTTTCAATCGGACGATTTTTACGAAGAGAGAAGAAATATGGAACTAGTGGTTTAGTCTCCAAGCTAAGCTTCTTGGGAAAAGGAGAAGAATATTCTCGAATATACTCCTTTTTCCACAAGCAAAGGAAAATCGGAAATCTTCCAAAACTTAATCCGAAAGTAATTCGGATTTATCAAGACACAATCTGTAGATTTATCTAATTTCATTAGGCACAATCTTTTAGAT
>KE155733.1:19816-30801 GCA_000411075.1 Sisymbrium irio | reverse complement strand
AAAAAAAAGTAATAAGAATTTGCTCCAAAAAGAACATTTTATTGTGGGCTCCGCCCACATTCACCAAGACCCAAGACCGGCCCGGCCCGGCACGGCACGGCACGACGGCGTGTGTGTGTAGTGTTTTGCATAATGGCTTAACACTCTGTCTCCATAATACTCCACAAAGCTTTTGACCTGTGTAAGGGAAATGCCATATTTATACTATAATATTTTCTTCTTCTTTCCAATGTGGGATAAATTAATTTTACATTCATTTACTCTTTAACACAAGACAAGACTTTATTTAAAGAGCCCAATGACTCAATTTCTTTTTACATTAAAACACATTTTACACAGCTCAATAGGCTTATAAAATTGGGTTCAACACACTCTTCCTTAGAGCTTGGAGGCTACGCGACAGGGTTCATGGTCAAATCACTGATGAAGGTACTCTTCGCTTCTATTTCTAAGAGGAACATCACATGCTCTCACTATTGAAAAGAGGACCATGGTCTTTCAAGGACTGGTTGGTGGTGATGGATGTCTGGAATCGTAGGCAATTCCTAATTACCTTCAAATGATCTCCTTTTAAATTCAAATCTTTGGTATCCCTTGAGAATATATGAATCATCTGGTTGTAAAATACTTAGGGCGTGATCTGGGTTATATAAAAGGAGTTCGTATTGTTGAACCAACTCGTGACAGTCAAGCAGAGGTTTGGGCTAGGGTCCGTTTGAATGCATTTCAACCTCTAATCTTCAACCTATATGTGGACCTTGACAACTCTGGCAGCCAACGGTAGTAAGATTTGAGTATTGAGCATATGGAAATGAATCCAAGGAAGGGCCCGAATGGAAGCCTCTTTGCTTTTTTGGGTTGGCAAATTTGAAAATACAGAAATGAGTTGATCTTCAGTAATAAAAGATGGCCAATCCCGTATATTATTTATCGAGCAATTACTGATCATAAAGTTTGGCTTGATGTGGTTGTTAGAGAAGATCAAGAGGTGAACAGGGAATCCAATTTAAGTGGGTGTACCCATATTAATGAGCTAAGCTTCGAGAGCATCAGTTCTAAATCTAACGACTACATTTGTTTAGTGGATGGCTCATGGCTCTCATCAACAGAATATGCAGGTATTGGCTGGGTTTTATTGGATCGACATAAATGTATTATTTTTCAAGGAAGTGCTGCCATTGACCCATTGCCTATTCCTGTTGAAACTGAAGCTGAAGCATTGCGAATGGCTGTGGCAGAGGTAATAAAACTAGGATTACCCAGTTTTATTTTGTGGTGATGCGGATCAAGTTTATCTTAGCATGGAGAGTTACATGAGGGATATGCTCTCTGATAAATGGGACAGATCTTCAATCTCAGTCTATCTGAAGGATGTCATTGCCATGGTTGATCGGAATGGAACTCAAGCATTTAATTTCAAGAATATCCCAAGGGCTTTGAACTCCAATGCAGATGCATTAGCAAAACTTGCCCGCCTAGGCACTTGTAATTATAGGGTAGTATGGAGTGTATGATATGTATTTAACTGCCTTGATACTCTCCTTTATAATTAATGAAGTATCTCTTTGACGGGAAAAAAAAACAAACTCTACATCTAAACCATTTGGTTCAATATTTTTCAGCTCGGTTTTAAACCCTTCAACTAAAAATGAATCATAATAAAACTTCTCAATTATATATGTATAAAAAACCCTGAACTTAAATTCTACTAATGTAAAAGCTTTTCCGTTACAATATTATAGACGAAAAGGCTTTTACATTAACAAATTTTAATTTGAGGGATGTATTTTATATATAGTTGAAGAATTTTATTACTGTTTATCTTTAGATAAGGGGTTTTATTACTATATGTAAGAACAAAAATATTGCTTTTCAAAACCGAAAGTTATATGATTATTCTATAGTGAATCTATCCGAATTCAACTATCTAATTTCTGCAAAAGTAAATATCAGGTACACATTAGTAGTTTAAACATAATAGACCAAATATATATCAATGGTATAACCATTGAACAAAACTTGATTACAAAGTAAAGTTCATTTTTTTATAATAGGTTACTTTTTTCTTAGAATAGATTCTTAACACATTGCAACATGTAACATAAATTCACAATTCAAAACCACTTGAGAATGAATAGAAAAGTAGGTCATTAATATGATAGTTTAGCTTAATTAACATAATGTTTTTTGAATATACATTATCTACTAAACTACATTTTAAATCCTAAGAAAAGAAAAATTGACCATGCCATATAGTCAGCATATACTATATAGGTTTTGTTGGTAACAAAATTCACTAAATTTAAAACAACTCTATGTTTTTTAAAAAAATAACAAAACCCTTCATCTAAAGATATATAGTAATAAAACCATTTAACTATATATTTACAAAAGAAAACCTTCAACTTAAAATTTGTTATTGTAAAAGTCCATCCATCTATAATATTGTAACAGAATAACTTTTATATTAACAGAATTTAAGTTGATAGGTTTTTTCATAAGTGAATAATTGAGGGGTTTTATTATGATTCATCTTTAGTTGAGGGGTTTTATTAGTGAATTCCCTTTTATTTATGTAAATTATAATATATAACCTCACTTATTTTTCATTGAAACATTTACGTCTAATGTTTTTTAACTTTAATCTATTATATAAAACTAAGTTTTTCACCCACGCTACGCGTAGGTATTTTTTTAATATAATTTTTGAAATATTTATTATCTGTAATAATATAAATTTAATTAGTAATAATTAATATTAATTTATTATAACACATTTTATTACTAAATTTTTATATTATCAATGAATCAACTATTTTATATATAATATTTTTATTTAATATATCATTCATTAAAAGTTTTTATGATTTTTTTTGTTAAACAACTTATAATCTGTATTTTAGTATATTTAATAAGATTATCTTCTAAATTTATAAATTTTNTTTTTTAATATAATTTTTGAAATATTTATTATCTGTAATAATATAAATTTAATTAGTAATAATTAATATTAATTTATTATAACACATTTTATTACTAAATTTTTATATTATCAATGAATCAACTATTTTATATATAATATTTTTATTTAATATATCATTCATTAAAAGTTTTTATGATTTTTTTTGTTAAACAACTTATAATCTGTATTTTAGTATATTTAATAAGATTATCTTCTAAATTTATAAATTTTATTTGTAAATTCTATATATATATATATTCACATCATATAAATTATTTTCTTAGTTTCTTATAGTTTTGAAAATAAGATTTTAACATTTTTAAACAAAGTCGATAGTTTTGTTAATAACTCATAACTTTCTATCAATAAGTTATTTTTTTACACATATATTTGATTTTATAAATATTTGCATATTAGACTCGTATCAAACATTATAACCATCTAAATCTATCTACAAATTCACAGTTTTTTTTTTTGAAAATATATTTTTACTCTTATTTAAAGCTTTTAAGTTATGTATTTATTGAGAAACTACTAAAAAAATATAATATTTAATTAAATAATAATTTGATACTCATATCAAAATCTAAATAGTTCTCTATATTTAAATTATTTTATAGTTTCAAAAAAATTTAACAATATTTTTTTTTTACAAAACTGATATACTTTGTTGTTAAACAATAGAATAATCCAATTTAATATTTTAGTTTCAGTAATTTATAATGTTTTATATGTTTACTGTATATTATTAACTTCATAGTAAAATTTCAAGTTTCAGAACAAATGTAATCATGTTACAAAGTTCAAAATTTGAAAAATTACTAATAAAAATCAGTAGGTCATATAATGCTTAGAGTAAATGAAAACTCTCAAAAATATTTTTCAATGATTTCTTTTATCACATCATAATTTTTCCTCTCTCGAATTTTTTTTCCAACAAATACAACATGAAAAACTTCCGTAGTAAGACCTCTAGCCAACTTTCTAAAGCTTTAAACTAACTCTCATTATTATTATTATTATTATTATTGAATTAATCAAATCTTTTAATAAATTTCTTAAACTTAATATATTATTTTTATTTANNNTTTTGTTAATAACTCATAACTTTCTATCAATAAGTTATTTTTTTACACATATATTTGATTTTATAAATATTTGCATATTAGACTCGTATTAAACATTATAACCATCTAAATCTATCTACAAATTCACAGTTTTTGTTTTTGAAAATATATTTTTACTCTTATTTAAAGCTTTTAAATTAAGTATTTATTGAGAAACTACTAAAAAAAATATAATATTTAATTAAATAATAATTTGATACTCATATCAAAATCTAAATAATTCTCTATATTTAAATTATTTTATAGTTTCAAAAACATTTAACAAATATTTTTTTTACAAAACTGATATACTTTGTTGTTAAACAATAGAATAATCCAATTTAATATTTTAGTTTCAGTAATTTATAATGTTTTATATGTGATATTTGAAATTTACTGTATATTATTAACTTCATAGTAAAATTTCAAGTTTCAGAACAAATGTAATTATGTTACAAAGTTCAAAATTTGAAAAATTACAAATAAAAATCAGTAGGTCATATAATGCTTAGAGTAAATGAAAACTCTCAAAAATATTTTTCAATGATTTTTTTATCACATCATAATTTTTTCTCTCTCGAATTTTTTTCCCAACAAATACAACCTGAAAACTTCCGTAGTAAGACCTCTAGCCAACTTTCTAAAGCTTTAAACTAACTCTAATTATTATTATTATTATTTTTGAATTAATCAAATCTTTTAATAAATTTCTTATACTCAATATATTATTTTTATTTAAGTGATTCTAAATTCTCATGCTAAAATATCATTATGTTACTCAATTCAAGTCATTAGAATTGTTATTATGTTTGTCTTATAACTTCTTATATTAAGTTATCAATAGTAAAAAAGTTACTGGTGTTTTTTGGTAATAAATTGAAAATTATTAAAGTTAATANTTATTATGTTTGTCTTATAACTTCTTATATTAAGTTATCAAAAGTAAAAAAGTTACTGGTGTTTTTTGGTAATAAATTGAAAATTATTAAAGATTATAAGAAAAAAAATTATTTGATTTACAGTAACCTTAAATGAAAAAAATAAGTTAATCAGTTTGAAAAAAATTTGGGAAACAAGTAAAGGAAATGAAGAAAATTGTTTATTAGTTTTATGATTAATTACAAAAATGCATATTTTACTATATATAAAGTTATTAAAATGATAATTAAAGAAATATAGATATTTTACATAATCTCATAATCATTACATTCAAATATTAAAATATATGATATTTAGATTTAGAAGAAATCCATATATTGTTATTTATATATTTTTCTTTCCCTCTCTATTTTTTAATATTTGTATATGTAGTTATTTATTAAATTTATTTTAAGTTTTTTAACACCAATATCAATTATATGTTATATATATATTTGATTATAGAAATAAGATCATTATTTTAAAATATAAAGTTTTCTAATATAATATTAAGTTGAGTTTTCGTTTGATGAAAAATTATTAATAATTTTCTTATCTTCTATTTAAAATTGGAAGATTTCCTAATGTAATACTTATGTAATTTATTTTTAATATAAATTTATAAATAAGTTCATTTTTATGTATTTTCTATTAATAATTAAATTACAAAATATAGAAAATTTCTTAAATTTAAGTGATGATGTAGAATCATACATTGATGAGTTTAAAATTTTAATCCTATGTAGACACTATTAATGGCATTTAAAATCAATTAAAAATTTTAGTTTTTTTGGTTACCAATATCAATTATAAATTATATATAGTTAATTATACGAATACAATAATTATTTTAAATTATAAAGTTTTATAATCGATATTATGTATATTTTTTGTTTGATAAGTATTTATAAATAATTTTTTATCTTATATTTAAAATTGAAATGTTTCCTAATCTAATATTAAGTTGAATTTTTTGTTTAGTAGATAATTATGGATAATTTCCTTTTTATGTATTTTATATTAATAATATCATTATACAATTTAGAAAATTTCTTAAATTTAACTGATGACGTGGAATGATATTATTGGTTATTTAAAAAAGTTTTAATCCTATGTGAACACTCTCAATGGCATTTAGCCTCAACTTTTATATATTAATAAATCTTGACTAAAAGAAGTAACCTAACATAAAGTATAAACTACCTAAACATAAATTCAATGAACGAATTTTATTATGAAACAGAAAATTTTCATCAATTTGGGTGGTTTGGTGGTAATGAAATGATAACACACAAAAATAAAAAATGGTCCTAATTTGTGCAGTCATACTAATCATCTAAGGTGCTGAGTATGACGCCCATTAGGGTTGATTATCGAAAAAGCATTCCCAACTTTTATGTTTTTTAGTTTTTTTTTGTATTTGAGATCTAAATTTGTCGGGGTTTTTGGGTTTTACTGTCTTAAAATCTAATTGTATATTAGTTATCAATCGTCTCAAAAAACCTCTATCAAGAAGATGAGTAACTCAATATTAAATAAAAATGATAAAGTTCGAGAAAGAATGTATGCAAATTTTTCATTTATTATTTAAAATCTCAAATGAGAAATCTACTATAAATTCTCATCTTTATGTGTTATACTAGAATTGATTTCGTTTTTGATAGCCAAGCCTGATTTGAAATTTTTTTAAGATTCTAGTGTTATTGACTTAATGATTTTTATACTCCACAAAAAATTTCGTTATTGGTATATTAAATTTATAACTCTTTTGTTATTGGTGTAATGATTTTGTAATTCAATATCAAATCTTTTGTAATTGGAAAATTTGAGTATATTTAATTTTTGTAATTCAACTAAACTGTAGTGTTATTGGAAACAATGATTATTTATATTCTTACTTATCAACCATGACTTTCAAAATACTAGCATTTTCATAGTATTCTCTAAGTTTGCATTACAAAATTAAGATAAAAAACAATCTCCTTCAAAAAAACTTCTCTTTATTTGTATTATATGGAAAAGTACTAAAAAGATATTATTATATAATTACTTTTACATAAAAATAATAAAAGTATTTAATATTTATTCATAAGAATTTAAGAAAATCTGAAAAAATCATGTAAATTTTTTTATAAACATGGTTAGATATATTTGTTAAAGTCATGAACATCTTAGTAAACTTTTAAAATCTATTAACTCTTAAAATTCAAAAGTCTATATAAATTAGTCTCCCAAATTGTTCAGTATCACTTTAATTATGTTCACTCCAAGTATCACTCTAATATGTTCAGTCCAAGTATCTAAGTATCACTCCAATACGACGATTAAACACCATGATGTTCTCACTTGTATGTCAAGTTTGACAATACTTTTGAGATACTCTAACTCTAACTCAGCTAGAGTCTTTGATAAACTTAGGTGTAAACATTTTAAACCTAAAATTCTGCTAGATTCCCAGATTCGTTCTCGATCATTAAGCTAAACAAAGAACAAAGAAACGCAAACTCAAGAATTTTGGTGACCTGTGTTCACCGCAGCTACTCACAGGGGAGGGAAGTGACAGTCCCTCTCTTGGCTGAATCCACTATACGAGAGAGTTTACAAAGATTAATCCAAACAATGGCTAACACGATCAACCTCAAACAAGTAAGTTACTTGAAGTAAGAATCCACGAACAAGGAAAGCAAAAGACGATCTCTTCTGATAACAATGATAATGCTTTCGTGTTCTATCTCTTTCCTTAAGTTCAACTTTCTGATGAATCACCACGACGATCAACGTCTAACTCGCACTCTCTCTCTTCTCTATTTCTTGTTACCTCGAAAAAAACTAACTCCACGAAGACGAAAAAGTTTGTTATAAACTTCAAACGCTGCGTACAAGAGAAAGACTGATCTGGGCTGCGCCGAGCCGAAACGCACAAAAGATAAATGGACCTAAAGCCCAAAGTGTATTTGAATCCTACATTAGGTAATACTAGATTTCGTTTATCTTCTTTAAGGCTCTCTTTTCAAATCTTATTTCTTCAAACACCAGTTTTAAGTTAAATCATAAATCCATATTACAATATTTATAGAACATTCTTTAATGTTTACCTTGAAAACAGAAAACAGAAAGAATAGTATAACAAAAAGACATAACAAAATCTATTAATTTATTAAAGTCATAAAACATATTTACTAGAACTGATTTTTAATAAATTCATGATCTTCGAATGATGATTATGCTTGTAGGGTTTCAACTTACATGATCTTGGATTCAAAGCAACGAACTGACTCTCTCCTTCTCTTGGCAGTATTTAATGTCACCAAGCAAGATCGAAAAAGGTGAGTTCTTAGACAAGATTTTGGTTTTGGGCCCTCTTCTTCTGATGTGAGTGTGATTATGGTTAATCCTTAGTCTAAGGTTTTGGAAAAGATGGAGTCTTTGATGCGAAATTAAACTTTAATTTTGTTGGGATTTAGTGAAAGTTTTTGTCTTTTTGTCTGAGGAATTTAGCCGAAACATAGAAAGGCATATTTAATCGAAATTCTTCTTCTTCTTTTTTTTTTGTCTTTGAATCTTTGGATATGAATTGATTATTTCCTGATCTCTTCTCTTGGCAGTATGATCGAAACTAAACCACCAAGAAAGATCGAAACAAAATCACAAAACAAGATCTCCAAAAGGTAAGTTCTTAGACAAGCTTTTGTTTTCTGGTTCGCGACTTAATTCTGTTGGGATTTAATGAAAGTTTTTGTCTTTTGCTCTGTTTCTAGTTATATTTGTTCAATTCCATTTTAGACGATAATCAAAGGTGTAGTTTTCTAGTGGATCGATGACTTAACAGGATTGCATTATCTTATAGGTTTAGAGGAGAAGGCAAGTGAGATTTCGAATCAACATTAGTAGCATATGAGAATGACTATGACTATGGAGTTGTATGAGGCTCTAAGTGTATGCTAATAGGTGATAGTCTCCTCTAACAGGTGTGGCTAATATTTCATGCGAATTGGTTTTTTCTTGCCGCATTAGATATATGGATGGTTGCAAGTTTCTATTTAGCTTCATCTGCCTTTTGCTCCGTTTCTTGTAGAATGCATTTAACATGAAAGGCAACAAAAGAAGATTTGCATGGTTTAAGTTATCCAGAAATGGTAAAAGCTCAGTACTTTGTGCAGCAACGTGTTTTCTTTTCGTGTGCATGAGAACTGTGCTTTTATCATACAACCAGTTGATTCTATCTACTCATTGAGATCGTTTGTCCTGAAATTTCTGGTGTTTGCAGCAATATCGGGTCCATTGGTGCCCCTTTAGTGAACTCTCTCAAGCAGCTTCTTTCGAGTAAGCCTACTTGAACTTTCACGTGGTTTTGCTATCATCTCTCTCTTTGCTACTGTAAGAGAATACTCGTCCTAGAAAACTTTTGGTCCTTTATTGTTGTACTTATTCATTAGTCTGCTATATTAGAAACGAGGTAATCTTAATTACCTCTCTAAAAAGTCCCTGAAAATGATATTTTCCCGAGTTATAAACAAATGCCTCGTTCAAGAATCGAGGTAATTTTAATTACCTCTCTAAACTGCCCCGGTTTACTAGTCACAGAGCTATACTAATGTCGTACCCATTGTCTGCTGTACTGGAAGTGAGGTAATCTTAATTACCTCTCTGAAATGTCCCTGTTGCCAAAATATAAATGAGGTTGTCCCACGGTTGCCTAGTCACAGAGCTACAAACAAGTGCCTCGAAATCAGGTAATCTTAATTACCTCTCTGAAATGTCCCTGATGCCAGAACAAAAATGAGCTTGCCCCCCTTTACTACGGTTTCGTTGTCACGGTAGATGGAGAATGTCCCTGATGCCATATAGAAATGAGATTGTCCCTGAATAATAGTCACGCTAGTTGTAACTAGGTAATTTTAATTGCCTCTCTAAATGTCCCTTATGCTAGATTGCGAAATGAGGTTGTCCCTTTGGGATACCTGAAATAGCTTGAGATCCTTGTCGCTCGAGCAAAATGAAAAGCAAAGAGTAAGTCCCTGATGATACTAACTAATGAGCTTGTCCCTATGGATCACTTGGTTTCCTAGTCACCAAGCTATAAACAAATGCCTCGAGGTAATTAAAATTACCTCTCTAAACTGCCCCGGTTTACTAGTCACAGAGCTATACTAATGTCTTACCCATTGTCTGCTGTACTGGAAATGAGGTAATCTTAATTACCTCTCTGAAATGTCCATGTTGCCAAAGTATAAATGAGCTTGTCCCACGGTTGCCTAATCACAAAGCTATAAACAAGTTCCTCAAATTGAGGTAATGTCCCTTGATGCCAGAACAAAAATTAGCTTGTCCCCCTTTACTACGGTTTCCTAGTCACGGTAGATCGAGAATGTCCCTGATGATGTCATTATAGATATGAGCTTGTCCCTGAATAACTCGTTTTCCTAGTCAAGCGAGTTGTAACGAGGTAATTTTAATTACCTTTCTGAAACGTCCCTGCTATTAACAGAACACGAATGAGCCTTGAATAACTCAGGTTTCATTATAAATAAATGCCTTGTAACGAGGTAATTTTAATTACCTCTCTAAATGTCCCTTATGCTAGATTGCGAAATGAGGCTGCCCCTTTGGGATACCTGAAATAGCTTGAGATCCTTGTCACTCGAGCAAAAAGAAAAGCAAAAAGTAAGTCCCTGATGATACAATGCAAATGAGCTTGTCCCAGTTCTATGTATCACTTGGTTTCCTAGTCACCAAGCTATGAACAAAAGGCTCGTCCTAGAATCAAGGTGATCTAAATTACCTTTCTGAATCGTCCCTGATGCCTAAGAAAGAGTCTCACCCCTTTGAATAACTTGGTTTCCTAGTCTCGGAGCTATAAACAAATGCCTCGAAACGAGCTCTGAAGTGTTCTTAGTGAGAAAACAAATGAGCTTGTCCTACAGTTTTGTAGTCAATGTAGAATCGAGGTAGTCTTAATTACCTCTCTGAAATGTCCCGAATGATAGAAAAGAGCTTGT
>KE155733.1:5019-19668 GCA_000411075.1 Sisymbrium irio | reverse complement strand
TGAGTTTGTTTCAAGGGTTCCTAGTCACCGAGAAAGAAACAAATGCTTCACAAATGCCTCGTCCAAGCATCAAGGTAATGTTAATTACCTCTTTGTAACAACGTCCCGTCTCTGTGGACTACTTAGGTCCCTAGTCACCATAGATAAACAGATAAATGACACTAGAATTTTTTAAGCCCAGTCATCTATGGTAAATAAAAAGATAGAAAACGTCTGTGGTGCTTGAGATCCTAATCAGTCAAGCTAAATGAAATGCCAAAAGAACTCCCTGATGCTAAACAATGAGCTTGTCTCACCTCGTTAAATTACTCAAGTTTCTACCTCACTTGAGTGAAACACAAATACCTCCGGAATTTCTTGAGATCCTAGTCACTCGAGCTAAATGAAACACCAAGAGATTAATAGGATGCAAATGATGAGGCGTTTCTAGTCACCTTTGTTAAACAAAAATGACTTGTCGACTGCCTGCTAAACTAATTACAAGGTAAATTTAATTACCTTGATGTCAGAACTCAAATGAGCTTGTCCTACAGTTTTTTAGTCACCAATCAATAAGCAAATGCCTCTTAACAAGGTAATCTTAATTACCTCTCTTGTCCCTTATGACGGAACATAAATGAGCTTGTCCTACTGTTTACTTGTCACAAGGTTATAACAAATGCCTCGTCTAAGCATTGGGGTAATTCTTTGAAACGTCCCTGATGCTGGTACTAGAATGCAAATGGGATGGTCTCGGTTCAATGGGATAATCAAATGCCTCATCAAGTGCCTGCTATACCAAAAAACAAGGTAAATTTTGCTCAAGGTAAAAAACAAGGTACCTTTGTGAAATTGCTCAATCTAAAATAAAAATTGACAGAGACGGAGTTTCCAGAAGGGAAATAAGGTTGGTCATCCTCTTCAAGTTACTCGGTTCCTATTCAGCAACACAATGTTCCCGGTTCTAAGTCTATGAAGAGATAAGGTAATTGTTTTTCCGCCATCTGTTTCAGGTATGTGAAGTTCTAATCCTCTCTTATATGATGCTTTACTTCTTGATTTAGTTTAGACATACATTCGACTTAAGCTTTTTTTCTATTTAAATGGTACAAGTGTTCTTCTAACTCCACCTTTCTGTCTTTTGCATGTAGTTCTCCTTCGGGTTTCAACGATCAGCACATGAGTTTCCAGGTTATTTTCTTTCCACCCCTCTATATTTTGAGTTTGCTATTCTTCTCGGAGTTCTATTTTAGGAAATTGGTATTGGTTTTTTTAACCAGCTACTTTTGGTTTTAGTTTCTTTAGTTGTAAAAGAAACTATATATATATATATATATATCCGTCAATGTAATCAATTTGCACAAGTTTGATATCTAGGCTGCTTAAGTTAATGTTAAATGAATACCTTTAAAGTTAGTTTTCTTCCATCTCTCAGTTTTTCGAATCCTTATTTAGACTTCACATTATTGTTTATTTTTCTATGTTGAATTGATCTCTTTAATTTTTTATGATATTCTGATGCATCATGTTTGGTCATAAGAAAATTCATTGGTTAGTGCTTATAAATGCTATTTTGACTATATAACTTAAAGTTGTCTCACTTAGTTACTGAATGCTTTTCTGTGCTTTATCATGTTGGTACTGATGTATATACAGAAGATATGAAATTTCAGCTTAAGTTTAATAGATTTCATGGTTCTTTTAATGTGCATTGGTAATACCGTATTTATACTGCATGATCAGGTATTTCTTTGTTTAGGTAATTTATAACTGAATCAAATATCTTTCATACATTCATTGGAATATATTTATCTTTGCTTCCCCTCTTACAATTGGAGATTTCAAGCTTATTTCGACAGGATTTTTGTTAGTTCTGTAGATCTTTTGGTCTAATTATGTTAGTTTTCAGTTTTATTCTTTCTTGATATTGTTATGGTCTGGCTTTCGTTATTTGGGATTCAGATGAAATCTTAGATGTTATTATTCGTGTTGTGCTTCATCTTATAGGATGTTACTGAGTAAAAGAATTGGAGGTAACTTGTTTTTACTGTCGTATGCCTCTGTGTATGCGTGTGTGTTTGTGTCATTTATAGATTTGATTGCTATTTCTAATATTTTATACTTGCTATACAAGTGGAGATGTGAGTTGGTAAGTATTGGTTAATGTTATAGAAATCACGAGGCTATTCGGCTTCAGCCTACTTTGATATTACTCTTGTTATGTCTGTACTATATTAATATTTTTTATGTTCCTTTTCTGAATTTTATGTGTTTTTATTTTTATGTGTTTGCGCTGATATCATTTAAATTTGATTAATAAGTCCAATGCGTTTTTATTTGCAAGTTCCATGAATAAGTCCAATGCTTTTTTACTTTGCTATGCATGTTTCGAGTACTTTTGTTTAATACATGTGATTCTTAGTATTCCTATAACTTGTCAATATCAGTACTTAGATAGGATTTTGATTCCTCTACATAGAGATCTGCATATTTTTCTGCTATGTTTGAGTTATGATAACTTGATTAGAAAAACATCTAATCACATTCAGTGAAAATTGGGGTTTTCATATAAGTGTAGGAAACTACCTAACAACTGAATTTAGGTTTTGAGGATTGTATAGGTTTGTATGTGTTTGGCTTTTCTAATTTGTATGTGATACATACCACTCATTTGCTTAATATTTTTTCATCATTATTTTTTGATAGAATTATATTGTTGGTACTTACTTCTTTGACTTCGGAAACATTGTCACTATGGTTCTTTATATTCTTATGCTTTACTGTTGTGTTCTTGATTGTTTAGGACTTCTTAGTGATAAACAAAGAAAAGTTTCTTGTTTTTTCAAACCCTAGTTATGTTCGTGTTCTTCGTATTGTGGTTTTTTTATATTGAATCCTAAAGTAATTGAATTTAAAGAAATCAAACGGAACCGAAATGTTGTTTTTCAGTATTTAATTTGTATTGAGCTCCGAATCTATGCGTAGTGTTTTCCATTGTTGGGTTCGGTTTATCTGAGCGCATCTGAACTAGTTAATATCTTACCGTTATAGGTTGCAACTTCGCACACCAACTAAGATAGTTCTAGCAACCATACCAAAAATTTAGATTATAAGTTAACAGAAGTCGAACTAATTTATGAGATAGAAGCACAAGTTGACTTGACAATTATCATACATACAAAATAGTAACTCGAAGTAATTATTTTTCAACATATTTCTCCAGAGGATGATTTAAGATGACATAAAATATCTTTCAGAAGGCGAAGACAAGTGTTGTCAGCGGAGGACCAACGGTGAGTCGGTGATGTAAGCGAAGTCCCAAGACAAAGCTTTTTTGTCAGCTTTCGAACAGATAAAGATACTCTAAGACCAGTGTTATTCAATCCAACATTGCCATTCATGATGTTAGAAACTCCGATGTAGATATTATTACACATTCCTGTATGACAATGTACAATGGATGAGCGAGATTTAGGCAGTAGTTTTGTCCAACAAAATAAAAGTATGTAGAAACTAGAAAACTATGTTATCTTTTACCTTGTAGATAATTTCCAATGTTTGGTATAAAACAATGTTTAGGTTAAACACATAGCAAAACAAATCTATAATTCCGATTCAATCTTACAAATGAAAAAAGTATAATTCATACAAAAATTTCTACTCATCATACAACAAAGTAGTAAGCCCAAACTTCCTTTCCTCTTCGTTGATCACCCATTGCATACACACCTGCAGCATGAATCTCGATGGGTCAATAGTGAAACATTCATTAGTTCTGTAAAAAAACAGAGAGATATGTAACATGGTTGATAAACCACTTAACATAAAAAAAAGTTTACAAGATAACATGTTGGACTTTGAAGTGAAACTGAACGCATAAGCAAACGAAAGAAACAACTGCTCATCTGAGAAAGAAGATACCTGATCACTGTATTAGAGTGTGTAGCAACTATGATGGTTAGGTTGTGGCAGCAGATTCAGGCAAAGACTCTCGTCGAAGCTCCTTGACAACAGCAGCTAGAGCCTCTGGGTTAATACCAAGATCACAAAGAGCTATGAGAACTGGCAAAGTATGCCAGTCAAGTCCTGTGTCCAAGATGTTCGACATGCGAAACACAAGCTCTAGTGTCTCTCTTGCAGTCCGAGATGCCTCCTCATCCATAACTGATCAGACCTGTTAAAAAACCCACAAGTTGAAACTCCTAAGGTTAGTTACTTAATTATGGAATTTCAACAAACCAAATTAGACATAAGATAGTTTTATCATATCAAAGTCTTAAAGCTTTTAACAAGCATCAGAGAACTATAACATAACAAAAGCCTACTCAAAAGACTCTTAGAGATGATTTTAACGTAAGAAGTTTGGAACAATTTGCTTCAACTTTCACAGAGAAACAGGCGAGTATACACAGAAACGAAAACGTTTAGACTAATAAAACATTATACAAACTATGTAATGAAAAAACAAAACTCTCCACATAGTTGATGCATCCTTAACTCAAAACCACTTGTGTTGATAAATGATGAAAAACATGACTTTTAGTTTGTCATAAACACTTAAAAGAACTAACTAAACTCAAAGCTACCAACTTTATTTATTATCTACAAATGTTTTTAACTAGAGAATGGCTAAACAAAATTGCAAGATCAAGATAATTTAAACAATTTAGTTAGCAAAACAAAGTAAATGTTTGGTTTGGCTCATGGTTTATTGCATTTTAAGATATCTTTGGTTCTGCAGATATTAATTAGCAAAACTCCTTTGTAATCAGAAACAGAAGTCTAATATACACAAATGACCAATCAGAAGCTAACAATCAATTAAACCCAAAGATTTGCTTCAGTGTGATTCAAGTTTGGTTCAGACTTCAGTGCTCAGTAGAATCTTTTTAATCAGTGATGCAAAGGCTAAAAACACTACAGTAAATCTCAAAGTTTCGATTTTTTTTTAGACTAACAATTGACGAGAGTTAATCAGAATAAGCTTGCGCAGATTTGATTACAAGAAAACTTACGAGTGTTGCGAAACAAACTGAAGATTGAACTGCGAAAGGAGAAGATGGAGACCAGGACGAACAATTCCAAAAAGGTTTGCTTGTGAGTTCCTCTGCGATGCTGTTATTGTTGTTATTGGTTGGTTTATATACTTTCAAAAATCAAATATTTCTTAATTAGTTTTTCTAAATGTTAAAAATATAAAACTTTTATTAAAAAGTATAATTTTCAAACTGGAATATCTGGCCAAAGAACTTCACATTACAAATATATTACGAATGAAGAGGTCTTCTAAATCAGTGTTGTTGCATATAGAAGTTAGGTTGTGCTTGGATTTCGTATTGAGATGATTCTGTTGGGGATTGTCTTATCAATATATCTGATATGTGATGGGAGATGGGAGTTGTAGTCATGGCTACGTTTACACTCATTTTGAGAAATTTTGGATAATACAGAGTTTTTTGAAAAGAATTTGGAAAATATGAGATTGTTTGAAGACTTGAGAAAATATCGAATTGTTTCTAAAATACAGGGTTATTTCTAGAGATTTACCAAATACAGGGTTATTTCAAGAGAATCTGAGGTATACCAGGTTATTTAGAGTAAATTTTGAAAATTTCGGGTTGTTTTAAATGAGTTTAGAAAATACAGGGTTGTTTGTATTTTGAAAAAAATAGGATTTACAAAAAACAGTTTTTTTCCATGAGAATTTGAGATATACCGAGTTGTTTCGAGTAAAATTTGTAAATTTTGGATTGTTTCGAAAAAGTTTAGAAAATATGGAGTTGTTTGTATAGATTTGGGAAAATAGTGTTTACAAAAATACAGGGTTATTTCAAGAGAATTTGAGATTTTCGAGTTAATTTTGAATATTTTGGGTTGTTTCGAAAGAGTTTAGAAAATATGGGGTTATTATATAGGGTTTGTAAAATACAGTGTTATTTCTAGAGATTTACAAAAATTCAGGGTTATTTCGAGAGAATTTGAAATATACCCAGCTTGTTGCGAGTAAAGTTTGAAAATTTAAAGTGTTTCGAAAGACTTTTAAACATATAGTGTTGTTTTAAGAGAGTTTGAATAAAATGAGCTAGTTGTAGAGATTTTTTTATTAATATGGGGCTGATTCTAGAAAGTTTGAATTAGAAGGGATTGTACTGAGATAATTTCAAAATTATGAGGTTGTTTGACAGAGTTTGAAAAAAAACCGGAAAGTTTTGAAAGCATCTAAAACATACTGGGTTGTTTCGAGAAAGTTAAAAGTTACGGAATTGTTTCGAAAGAGATTTGAAAATATGAGGTCGTTTTAATAAAGAAAAGATGAGATTATTAGAAGAATTATTTAGTTTTAGTCGAGTCTTTTCCCATGATTTTCTGTATTTTCAAAACTCCCATGTTTTTCCCCCATTTTTTTCTTTTTGACATTTTCCCATGATTTTCTGTATTTTCAGATTTTTCTTTACATCATTTTTTTCTGTATTTTCAGATATCCGCAAAGATTAATTAATTACGAAATACCTAAAATGATACTAGTAAATCTAGTTTGTACTAATTTGAGGATCTCTATTACGAAAACAGGAGGTTGAGACAAATCATTATGGCTACGTACTCGTATGAATTGCCAACAACGGCGTCACGAAGGATATCTCCCTCCATGCTTTCTCATCTCTGAGTATCGCAGACATTGCAACAAAAAGTTTAAATGCAGACCGTTATTGTGGCGACTGATTTAACAACGAACGCGAATGGTTGTGAGTCTTGTGACTTGTGAGCTCGTGATAAGCTTTAATCGAGACTTCAAAGTTTCATCTCAATCTCCTATACAACTCTCATAACGTTGTAACAAATCTATTATATATCGACATATCTCAGAGATAAAGTATGAAACTAAACAACACAACAAAAACAAATAAGTTTCTTCGTGGTCCCCTTTGGCTTCGTACCAATACAAATATGTTCCAAACCAACAAACTGTCTTATTTGGTTTGTACTGGTTGTTATTCGCATATTAACATATGTACTTTGTCTTGATCTCTAATAATAACACACACAAGATCAAGCCTGATCCACACAATTTATTGATCTCTAATAATGTATGGACTTCAGCATCTTCACGAGCTCCTCCAATGCATTGTACGAGGAGCCTCCACTTATTACAGAAGCTTTTAGCTTCTCTTAGAACATGTGATCTCTCCCTAATACATGCACCTTCTTCATCCACAATCAACCTCTTCACAGCTCTCTCTACTCCTCCTCTTTCCACTTCACCTTCCAGCTGAATCCCGATTCTCCACACACTCTCTATATACTTTGCGGTTAACTTCTGTTCACCAGTAAACGGCCTGCAAATCATTGGGACTCCTTCCTTAATGCTCTCGAGCGTTGAGTTCCATCCACAATGGCTCCAGAAGCCTCCCACTGCAGGATGGGCAAGTATTTCTAGTTGTGGTGCCCATTTCACAATATATCCTTTTTCTGAGACCTTCTTACTGACTTTTTTTTGCTAACTTGTTAATATCATTAAAAATGAAGTAAGGACTTACAATCATGAGACCTAAATCAAAAGCCACCCCGGCAAAAAGAATAAAAACAGGGCGGTATTAAAAACAGCAGGTTACATGCTAAGGCTAAAACTACCGAATCCAAAGAGAGAACAAACCGTCACACCCTTTGCGAACCCTTCGTCCTAGAAGAATGCTTTTGATTTCTCTATCAATGATACAGAAGATTGTTACATGCGGAATCATAAGCTGGTTATGGAAGACGTTATTTCTCTGTCTCCAAAGATGGTAAATCGTTGAGTGAGTTGCAAACTTGCGCAGCTTGGAGGGGGCGATAGATGAGCTTTGTCGTGTCCAAGAAAGCATCTCAGTCCAAGAATGGAACATAACTTGCGAGCAATCGAGCCTGATAAAAATGTTGTGCCAAACCTCTTGACTGTAAATGCACGTTAGAAAAAGGTGATCTCTGGATTCCTCCTAACTGTTACAAAGACAACAAGCAGTAGAGATGTTCAAACCCCAAGAGGCGAGCCTCAACCTCGTAGACAACCTGTCAAGGTTTGCAATCCATAAGTTAAATCCATGCTTAGGGACACATCCTTTAAACCATACAGTGGTAGACCAAGCTTTGACCGAATCACGTGGTCTTAACACATCCCAAGTTTTTTGAGAAGAGAAGAAACCGTTCTGAGCCCCGTTAGTTACCCATGAGTAACGATCAGCAAGCGAAGAGACTGCAGGCAGTGGGATGGTAGTCAGGTAAGTGTGAAGCTGAATCTGCTCCTCAGACCTTGGCGAAGGGATAATCCAGCCAAGAAGTGAAGCAGCATCAGCGACTTTAGCATTCAGGGGAAGCCTTAGATCTCTTGGACCGGTCTCACCTAGATACTTGATGAGGGGACCGAATGGAGTCCAAATGTCAAACCAAAATAAAGTATTCTGCCCGTTACCCAGAACGCTCCAAACAAATCTCTCGGCCAGATGCTTTAACTGAAGGAGGGACTTCCAAGTCAACGAGTCCGACGTGTGAGATTCAGTCTCCCAGAAACTTCTGTTGGCCAGTTAGCCCAAGTAGTGGTGCCTATGCCAATTAGCCCACAAGGAGTCACTCTCCGAAAAGAGCAGCCAGATAAATCGCAAACACAGAGATTTATTCCAAACAGAGAACCGACGAAGGCCAATACCACCCTCCCGCTTTGGTAAACAAACCTGAGACCAAGCAATTTCTGCTCCACATCTGTTCTCAATACAGCCAGACCATAAAATCTAGAGCAAAGGGATTCAATCCTCTTAATGCATCCCTGAGGGAGGATGAAAGTGGTGATCCAGAAGGTGATCGTACCAGAGATGACAGAAGAGATAAGCTGCGCTCTACCTGCATATGAGAGAGACTTCACCGCCCACGAACGGAATTTAACGGAGATAGAGTTTAGCAGAGGCTCATATTCACTTATCTTTAATTTTCTGGGCATAAGAGGTAACCCTAAATACCGAATTGGGAAAGAACCAGGCTTGAAACCGTAGCTGTCCATAGCATGGGATTCAATTTGGTCCATTCCAGCACGGAAAAGCTGAGTTTTACCCCTGTTCATGTGAAGACCCGACCATGAAGAAAAGTCATCAAGAGCTTCACACACACCATGCAGAGAAGAGCTCCCACCGTCAAAAAATATCATGACATCGTCAGCGAACATCAGATGTGAGACTCTTAAAACTTCCGTGTTAGGGTGATAGTGGATATAGCCTGCATCAAACCTGGACTTAAGGAGACTGGAGAAGACCTCCATTGCCAGCACAAACAGATAGGGGGAAAGCGGATCGCCTTGCCGCAGCCTTCTAGTACTCGAGAAGAAGCCACCCGAGCTTCCGTTGACAGAAATCGAAAAAGATGGGGACGTAATGCATTGGGTGATCCAGTTCACAAAGATTTCTGGGATATCCAGAGCTTTTAATGCATCCAAGACGAAGTCCCATCAGACAGAATCGAAAGCTTTCCTAAGGTCGACTTTCAGCATACATCTGGCACTTATATTGATCCTGTTGTAACCTTGAATGATGTCAGTTGCCAAAAGTACATTCTCAGCCAACAATCGACCAGGCATAAAGGCAGATTGCTCGGGTGAAATAACCTCTGCCAGAATATCCTTAAGCCTGGAGGATAAGAGCTTGGAGATAACTTTATATATTGTATTAAGGCAGGAGATAGGTCTGAAATCTGTTGTCGAGGCGGCATTGGGGATCTTAGGGATCAGGACAAGAGAAGTAGCATTGCACTGTTTTAGAAGCTCCCCTGAAGAGAAGAACTCATTAATTGCTTCACAGACCTCTCCGCCCACTACAGACCAACAACCCGTGAAAAATTCACCCGAATAACCATCAGGACCGCTTGTTTTGTTTCTTGGCAAGCCAAAGAAAACAGCTTTAATATCCACAGGAGAGAAGGAACCGCTCAAATAAGCTTTTTGCGAAGCTGAGCACTTGAAAGGAAGGAGAATAGCTAGATCCTCTTGAGTGTAGTTCGGCGGAGTTACCTCACCTCCCAGGAGATATGTGAAGTAGTCCACGCAGTGATCAATAACTCCAACCTGAGACTCAATCCGGTCACCATTAGGAGCAATAAGGTAATGAATGTGGTTTATTGCACTACGTGAGGCCACCATTCTGTGGTAGTAGGCCGTGTTGCCGTCTTCCTCTGTCAGCCACAAGACACGAGATCTCTGCAGAAAAAAAACTTCTTCCGCTTTAACAAGGGTGTGCCATTTTCTCTGAGCCTCCAATTCAATAAGTGCATTTGACTGAGTTGGATTGTTCAAGGTGGCTTGTTGGCATTTAAGAAGCTCAGTGTGGGCTTCCTTCACCCGCTTTTCAATATTTGAGTAGTTATCCTTGCTGAAGGAGCGAATAACCTTTTTCAAGGACTTTAGTTTCCTAGAAAGCCGAAACATCGCTGAACCAAAGAACTGATACGAGAACCAGTGCTCTGCAACTAACGGCAGGAAGTTTTCATTCTGTAAGAGTAGATTGAAGAATCTGAAGGGTTTTCTTAGGCGCTGAGGGGCAGCATTCAATGAGACAGACAAAGAAGCATGATCTGAGAAATCAGGTTCTCCAAACATAGCAAGAGAAGAAGGAAATCCCACATTCCACTCTTCGTTGACCAGAACACGATCTAATTTCTTAGCCACTGGATTTGCAGAACACTTATTCCACCATGTATAAGTGTTACCCCGGAAGTTGAGATCAGTTAACTCTGCCGAGAGTAAGCAATCTCTAAAATCCCTGATTCTCTTGTTTACATTCGAATTTTCTGCATTTGAGTGTTCAGCAGGATCAAGAACCTGATTAAAGTCACCAAAAACCATCCACGGCTTGCCCATAACTCTGTTCTCAGCTGCAAGATTCATGATTGCCTGCCATAGTTGTCTCCTTTCATGCTCTTCGTTTGAGGCATAAACCACTGAAACCACAATCCAATTACACTGACCAGGAAGAAGAATCTCACAAGTGATCATTTGGAGAGATTTTAACACCAGCACTACTCTGACACTAGGGTGCCAAACCAACCAAATCTTACCAAGTTCAGAATACTCGTAATTATCTATATGGGACCAGCCGAGAATTAACTCACTGATAAACTTCAGGTTCTTCGGCTGCTTGACATGGGTCTCTATGATACCGCCAAAAAGAGGATTATTTATTTTCAACCATTTCCTAAAACCTCATCGGTGACTTGCTATATTGAAGCCCCGGACATTCCAACAAAAAAGGTCTGTATACATAAGAATTATTTATTTTTGGGGCTCTTGCCCCTATCTTGCTTCTTCTTCTTCTTCTTAGAGGTGATATGCGTGAAAGCTCTTTCAAGATCCTTCGGAATTAAATCTGAGTCTTGATCAGATGAATCCATATCAGAGGAGTCAGTATCCACACCAGAAGATGTCATGGTTGTTTCAGATAATCGCGGTTTGGTACTGAATTTCTCAACCCCTGCCATAGCTATAGCAATTCCTCCACTGGTTTCACCCTTTGATGTGACTGTTCCTCTATTGAAAGATGCCTCTTTGTAATTAATTTCCACTGCTTGAGATGTGCCTGTTGCCGCAGGCACCACTGTCTCCACCTCTGACCGAGCTTTAGCTTTGTTCCTGCGAGAAGAAGGTACCTTTGAGTCTTTCGGATTGCCCTTCAGGCAATTGACTGTTGCATGAGTACGCGAGGAGCATTTCGAGCAAGTGACTGGGGCGGTCTTGCAATGCCTCAGACTATGTCCTATTTCCTTACAATGAGAACACACAGGTGGCATCCATGGGCTTGATACTCTCACTCTTCTGATTTCACCCGATTCGAATTGGGCATTGACAGCTTCTGGCAGTGGCTTACGGGGATCTATCAAGGTGAGGACTTTTGCAACTTCCAGATTAGACTTATTTGCTGTGGAAGGGTGCAGACATTTGGGTTGGCCTACCAAACCAGCGATATGCTCAAGACCTTCCTCATTGAAGAATTGCAGAGGAACATTCCTTAATTCAATCCAAATTGGGGCAGAAGTAAGCTCCGGTTTTACTGGTATCACACCTGGTTCCCAGTTTCCGACAAACATAGTCTGACCTTCAATTTACCATAGCCTCTGGTTGATGACTCTATTTTTTGTAGAAGAGTTCGGAATTCGGAACAAAAAAGCATTCCCTTCCATTTTTGATACTGAGATATCCCTATACTGCTTACTCCAAATCCCATTTACAATATTATGGATTGTACCTTGGGATGGTGGGTCTGAGTAGAATTGGCCGAGGATAAAGCACTCCCAAGCTTTCTTGTTTTTCTCGATTACAGAGTTTGGGATCCGCACACACGATTCTCCTGAAGGGAGAGTGAAGGCTTCACCCTTTTTTGAAGTTTCTTCGTTGCACCTTTAAATAGACCGGACCATGATTCTTTGACCGGATCTGGAGCAGATGCCTGTTGAACCGGAGCCGCCTCTATGGATGTTTTCACGGTTTCATTTGGGACGGAGACTGACAGAAATTCCGTAATTTCTTTAGGTTGTTGGGGGATATCATCTGGAGTGGCTGAATGAACAGCTTTCACAGAATCATGGACCAGATCTGGCGAAAAACTTGGTGTTGAATTGGAGGCGGTAGGAATGGCGACCGGGGCCCCATCCGGAAAATATTTACGAGAAGACGCAGAATCCGACGGTGACGAAGGAGGAGAAACAGAGTTAACAAGTTAGCAAAAAACATATTTTTCTATAACATATTTTTTTTGTTTGTTAATTTTTCTAACAAAATGGAATAGTTGCATTTTGTTTGTTAATTTTTTTATAACATATTTTTTTTTCATTTTTTTAATGTTTTAGCCGTTTGGTTTTGTTTTAATGTTAGCAAACTGTTTAATCAGTTGGTGGTTGTTTTTTTTCTTGTGTTTTGTTTTTTTAGAATGTATAGGCCTGGAAAAAATATCCGAACCGAATCCGACCCGAAAAAAATGGAACCGAACCCGAACTCGAATCCTCAAAATATCCGATTGAAACTTAAATGCATGAATCCGAAGAATCGGACCCGAATTCGACCCGAACCGAAAACCGAACGGGTATCCGAAATATCTAAAATATAGATATATTTCAAAAATATTAGTTATATATTTATTCATAATAACTCAAATACCTAATATTACAATTATAAATTTGAATATATAAGTTATTTTAATACAAAATAATTGGCATACCAAAAATAAATTGAAATATTCAAAAATATATTACTGTAATTGTCAAAAATTTAACCAAATTTTATTTAATTTAACTGGTTTTTGTTCTTTTGTTTTTATTATGGTACCCGAACCCGACCCGAATCCGACCAGTTACTAACCGAACCGACCCAAATTTTTTGTAAACTACCGATTGGGATTATATGTTTAGTACCGATTTACCCGAAATCCGAATGGATGGAACCGAAACCCGGTTGGGTACGCGATTGCCCTGGACTAAGTATGTATTTATATAACACTTTTTATAACTATAAGTCAAATCGTAACTCACTATTGTTTAAATATAATTCTGAGTGCATTTATTCGATATCAGAAATACGGTAAAAAACTTTGTATTGAAAATTTGGGAAATAAATAATTTATTCCTTATAAATACATAACTGTTTTCCATGTTAAACATTTTACCCTTTTATATTTTTGAAGATTTCTTTGTGTTTTTTTGTGTTTTTTTATTCGGTGGCGGGTGAAAGAATTGGCATTATGGAAACGAAAGGTGTCACTACACCAGGATCGTCAGATTCAAGAAGCTTGGTTAGCAATGGGTTGGTGAAAGAAAGAAGGGACGTATGTGTTAAACAATCTAGACTTAACCAATGGATTGTTGCAAATGGACATGAGTCACATGATGATAAGCATACATCATTAAGTTATTCTGGAATTCAATCATTGTATCTATGGGACAAATCAGAGAAAGTCTGGAAGAAGAAGAGACAATGATTTTAAATAAATATTAAAATGTTGTTATGATACTGCATTTTGTGTTAAATTTTCTTTTAATGTTATTTTTATTTCTAATGTGATTTGTTCTCATTTCTTTTCTGATTATGGTCAACGTTTCCCACTTTGGTTTGGTCTTTTTTTCCTTTTGTCCGTCTTTTTTTTTATTTTTGTATTTATTTTCCGTAATGGTTAATGTAGAGCCTTTTTTTCAACTTTTTAGGTCATATGAATGAGCCATTGAATTAACCATCGTATGTTAAGTTATATACTAAACGACTGCGAGTGGAATGAGAGATGCTGCTGTATGAAAGTATATATTTAAGTTTGTTAAAAGCCATTTATTATTTACTATATAACGTATGTAGTTATGCATTTGTTTTTAGTTGGCCGAAACAATTGGACTTCTATCTACATTAAAGCATTCCTATCTATAATCATAGAGACATAAATCATTTTACAAATAACTATATATATATATATATCATTTTAAAATTTTCAGAACAAGTAATTGAATATTTTGTAAATTATAAACATTGATTGAATTTTTGATAAGTGTATATGACAGTGAAAATATTATAACTTTTACATACCACACAAATCAGTCTATACTTGTTGAAATAATTATATCTTTCACCATTCTGCCTTCATTAATTATATATGAGAGAACTAATGATTATATTATTTTTTTGTG
>KE155731.1:124894-140481 GCA_000411075.1 Sisymbrium irio | reverse complement strand
CCGTGAAAACAAAACTTTTAAAATTTTCGAAATTTTTTTTTCTATTTATACTTGGCCGCAGCAGGATATCTCGCCATAAAAAAAAAATAATCAAAGTGAAATTCACTCAATAAATCTCCAAGCGACTACGTTTTTGTTGACATTTAAAGCATGACCTTTCACATTTTGGGACATATGCCATACACAATACCCATGGTAAGCGATCAGATACACATTAGCTATGACACTTATGAGGTTTCCATTTTGATCACTCATAAATACTGATTCATAAGAGTCTGGCGCAACGGTTTTGAGTATCCCGAAAAACCAGGTCCAACTTGCATTATTCTCACCATCAAGTACATCAATTGCTGTGGAATAATGATGACGATTAGGATCCTCAGTTGTGGCAAAAACTAGTACACAACCAAATCCATTATTCAGAAAAGTTGCATCAACAATTATCACTTTCCTCATCACTCTAAACCCTTCGACGGCACCCCTCAAAACTATGAATAGGTACTTGATCTTTTTTTTTTCATCCAATTTCACACATGTTTCTGTACTGGGATTGACATTCTCTAACATATACATATAAAAATACAATAACTTGTACCTTTCTTCTGGACTACCACACATATTAGCAACATCTTTATTTTTACCACTCAACACTGTGGAATAGGATATCATCACACCCAATTTTCTTTTTTAATATTTAGGCTTGGAGTTTCCATTTGTCCTGGATAATCAAATTTCGGTTCGGTTTTATTCGGTTTTCGGTTCGGTTCAGATAATTAAATTTAGAACTAACAAATATCTGAAAAATTCTCGGGACCGAATCGGTTTATGTTCGGTTCCGGTTTTGATATTTTTGGTAATTCGGATAAAAATATCAGATAATTCAGATATAATATCAAATAATTTAGATAATTTTCGATATTTTCGATTATTTTGGATTATTTTTGGATATTTTTGATTATTTTGGATTATTTTTGGATATTTTAGGTTAAAAATAAAAGGAACGTGTGTCTTCTCAAAAAAGTATCTCTACCGTCTTAAAAATCTTCATGTGCCTGGTTTCAATGTACGTTTTGCTCAATATCCTACTAAAACTGGATTTATTAATAGCAAAAGTGATGCATTCCAGTTTGTTTTACAACAAAATATTGAAATAATATATGAAATACAGTATCCATTAATAATTATAATTTATTTATTTTGGATATAACTATTTATAAATTGAAACAAAACAAAAAAAAACTATTTAAAACTGAACCAAAATCCAAATTTGAATACTTTCTAATATCAAGCGTATGATGAAATAGTTACTTACACTATTTTACAAACATATTAATATATATATGCTATAATTACTTTATAATTTGTAATTATTTTGATCATTATTACCATCTTTCATTTTATTGTCAATAATTTAACCAGATTTCGTTTTTCTATTATTATCACACAAACTATTATAAATTTTGGATTTAATATTAATATTGTATTAAACAACATAAATTTAAAAATAAACTAATCTTTTAGTGATTTATTTGACAATAGTTGAAAATATTCTCCATAATATTATATAATTAACTAGAGAGATGATCTTCATGTTGTGCAGAAATTAATTTTAATCAAATTATAAATTATCTTTTTTTTTTGTAAATTATCATATTTATCATTTTTAGTTTCTTTGAATCTATTAAACTACTTTCATTTGATTTAAATGAAAAGTTTTCTAACATGATTCTCTTATACCATGGTATAAAATTCCATTTTAAAGATATTTTACTAAACATGAATTAATTTCTCTTAGAGTAGGATATATTATCACATTTTTGTAGATCAATTAGAAAATAACAAATATTATTTTCACATTAAAATTTGTTGTAATACTAATTCTTCTTATTTGATTTTTTTTAATTATCATTGATTTTATTTATATTTCAGATGCTCATAATTAGAAAAATAAACTACGATGAATACTAATGATTGATCATAATTTTAAAATTATGAATAAGAGAAAAAAATTTAGTTATTTTTACAAAAATATATTTAATATGTATTACATGTGCAATTAAAATAAATTGAAAATAACTAAAGGGGAGGAATTTTATAGGCTAGTGGCATACAACAGGCTACTTCCATCTCACCAAGTCCTACGTTCGATTCTAGGCAGTAGTAGATACTATAACTAAATATGTGAAATAAGCTACTGGGCCGGCCCGTTGTGGTCCAGAACTATTACCGGAAAAAAAATCAGAAAAGAAAATAGAGAGAGAAAACTAAAATGTTAAACTCTAGAAGATATATACATGATAACCTCTCAAAACGTTTTCTTAAAGAAAACATTAATTTATTATATAAGATTTATTACCATTTACAGCCTTTGACTATATCCCACTATCTGATATTTACTTTTTATTTCAAATTAGTAAACATGGAAGTACCACCGATTGTAAGAACATACCGAAAGTTCAACCATTGACCTAATTTTTCCTATAAATACAGCATCATACTTTGAGTTCTATACCATTACAAAACATTTTAATTTCTTAAAGAGATTTTATAGTTGATATGAGCAAGACAATATGTGCATCACAAAAACTTGGATGACTTTATTTCTCTTCATGATGTTGACAGCTTCTTCGTTGTCGGCTTGGGTTCCAGGTATGTATTTCTCCTTTTGATGGTGCTATTATCTAGTTATGTTTTTACCATTTTGAAAGAAAGATCTATAATATATATATATATATATGTGTGTGTGTGTGCGCGTATAGATAAATTATGATATTTACATGTTATTACTTTGTGGACTATGCAGCAAACAGTCCAAAATTCAAATACAGAGTCTGCCTGAGTCAGTGTACGTCAAATTACGGACCCCGTGAATGTTACCAGTCTTGTGTGAACCCACCAATAGGAGCAAAGAGGTTCACATACGGTGATTGTATTTCTCGGCCTGAGGTTCCTAAACCTACTTGCTGTTGCTTCATTTGAAAATATATCTTTTCTTTTGCTTTTTGATGTACCTACCTGCTTAATATTCTTATCAATGGAAGATTCAATATGAATTTTCATACAAATTTATCTTTCTTAAACATATTTCTATTGCAAAGACAAGTAGTGAGTACAATTTTAGTTCGGAAATTTTAATGAATAAACTATAAAAAAGTTGTAAAACACAATGTCAGATCAAATAAAAACAGCAAGAAATCAACAGAATAAACATACCCAGATCAAATAATGGATTGGAAGAAATCAACAGAATTGTCCATAGAGTTATTCTGTGTAGATTATTTGTTTCGGGGAAGAGAGTATAAAATTCGGTTTGATAATTCTCAAAACCGGTTCGAATTTTGTTGTAAACTCAATCCAGTCCTGGCTTGTTCTTCCTCACTATCTGCGCCACAATTTTTTTGGTTAGAACGACACATGTTTTGAATATTTTGTTGTTTCTATTTAAATGAAACACTGTTTTGTATGTTTTGTGTGCTTCTTAATAACTACGTTCATGTTTGCCAAATCATCAATATAGGCGAGGGTTATATTGGGGGTTGAAAGAAACTTTGTTGGTTTAACTTGTATTTTTAATAATTTAAGTGTAAACTTGCAAAAAAAAAAATCGAGATAAAGGTATCTCTTTTTTAGAAAACCCTCAAAAATAAATTCATCAACAAAATAGTCACAACCCCAAATTTCAATAAACATACTCTTCTAAATATATAAGAGTAATTTAGGTGAATATTACACCATAGTTGGAAAATTAAATCTGTGGGATATTGAAATCATAAACTAAATTAATAGGAAAGAGAGAAAAAAATTATACCAAAATGATCCTTACCATTTTTTAAAATTACAAACATGTCATTACTTGATATCACTATTTATCCGATGACCAATTTGTTTGATTTTGTTGTATGTTAACTTCAATATCAACTAACATAATATGTTATCGCTATTACATTTAAATTGTTAGCAGATAACTATTGTTAGCATAAATTCTAAACTTCATTACATGCTAATACATAACACATTATTAACACGCTAACACTATTACGCGTTAATACATAATACATTGTTAGCATCTAACACTATTATACGTTAATACATAATACATTGTTAGTACGCTAACATTATTATACGCTAATACATAATATATTATTTGCACGCTAACACTATTATACGCTAATAAACATAAAATTCTATAAATAACATAAATATTATGTGTTATCAGATAACATATCATATATTGTTAGTAAGCTAACATTATTAACATATAACGTTTGAGTGTTGTTATCTCTCTCCTCCTCTCCCTCTCCCCCCCTCTCTCCGTATCACCCTCACCCTCTCCCTCTCTCTCTCACTCTCTCACTCTCCCACACTCTCATAACTCTCTCTCTCTCTCTCTCTCTCTTCTTCTCCCTCTCTTTTCTTTTATTTCTCTCTCTTTCTTTTTCTCCTGGTTTTTTCCTCCTATGAATGACAAAAAATGTAAATTAATTTTACAATGAAGATAGAAAAATATTTAATTGTATAGACATTAACACTGTTTTTGTCAGTTAATTATCAAATTATTGATTCCCATTTTGTACAATTACTCAATATATAAAGAAGCGATTTTTTGGAAAAAATTACTTATATCTAGCATAAAATACTTTTGGTACGAAAGAATTAAACAAAATGTCAGATACATAATCTTTTGAGTGAGTTTGATAATATCATATAAATCATGATAATTAAGACAATATAATGGTAATAATCAAACCAAATATTATCGATAACTAAAACTAAAAAAAGAAAATAAAACCTAACCACACATTCTGTATATGCTCCAGAACCGTAAAACACAGATAGACCACTATGACGTAAAGTAACCTATAAATTCTCGAATTTGATAACTATATAACCCCAATCTATGCATTCTAACTCAAACCCTCTGTATATACGATATTTTAATAAAGTGTAAAGATTATAAAAAATCAAGAAACTTTCTTAAGATTATCCTATTTGACGTCGTCTTTTATAGTGAATTCCAAATGCTTATTTGGAAGCACATCTGGATTTAGCGGTGCGGAATTATCCAGTTTTCAACATTTACTATCACCTAAGAGGTCAAGTGACATGCAAACATTATGACATTATAATTAATATTAAATATAAAAATAACTGCACAATATAAATCATGTAAGAGTAATTGCTTTGCATTTCCTATAAACCAAACCATCTAAAGCTTTGTCAAATTGAGTTAAAGAATACTTTGATAAAGGTATTTCTGTATTATATAACATGTGCTTCGTTTCTTCTATTCAGTAGAGATGAAGTCAAAGATTTGTGATTCGATTTCAATATGATAATTTACATACTTCAAACTTAATCAAGCAAAAACACAAACTCTCTTTGAAATCGTATTCATAATCTTTTTCCAGATAACGTAGAATAGTTGCATGGATTGTGTTGCCCTATAGAATTAAATAAATAAATCCAAAAGTATCCCAAAAGATTACCTTAAGTTAATATAAATCAACGATAATATACTAACGTCATGTCTCAAATACCAAATTACGCCCTAAGCTGAAGACCATGTATTTTTATGGTAGTCTCGATTGAAAAAAACTTAGATCTTCGCCTATGAAAATTTTGAAATCTCCAGTTCAGTAAATTTTATTAAAGAAGACATTATTCGACTGGAATAGAGACAGACGAAGAAGAACAGTACATATGTCATGAATTTAAAATTTTGAAGGGTGTGAAAGACACAAAACGATATATCGTTTCGATAGCAATAAATATACGAAAGAAATCGTAAATACACCGAATATTTTCCTTGAAAAGGTTGTATTATGTTAACTAATTCTTGTAAATGTTGAATTATGATAACTAATACTCCCTCCGTTTCTTATTATTTGTTGTTTTAGAGTATAAATTTTGTTTTAATTTGTTTGTTGTTTTGAGTTTTTAAAAGTATATATAACTTTATTAAAAACTATGTGACCAATTATTTTTAATGTTTTTTTTTAATAATTAATTGATTTAGTTTTTATATATTTTCTAATTATACTTTTTAAAATAAAATAAATGCCTAAATTCTTGTGAAATCACTTAAAACAACAAACATTTCGAAACAGAGGGAGTACTTTATTTATAATAGAATTCTAGAATAAGCCACTATTTTTTAATGTTACTGTCTATTTTATCTTTTTTCCGTAATAAAAAATTTTATATGAAATAACTGGCGTAATTATTATTAAAAACGAATGTCAGCATCAAACTATAAAGTAACAAAGATAAAAATAAGTTTAAATATTCCAAACCAATTAACCAAGGTCAAGTATGTGAGAAGCTTTACATCCCTGAAAAAAATATAAATTATTCATAAGTGACTCGATCAAAAAATAATTATTAGAACTCAAGTGTCTAGCAAATTAAAAGTAAAAAACATGTAAATTCTCAAAACAATAATCATAAATTAGAATTTAGATGATTTGGAACACCTCGTGATAGACAACATTGATTGTCTTATGATGTGGCAATCAAGATCTTCAACCCTGTTCTAGAAGTTACCCTCAATATGGCTGCATACAGCTGATCATGAATAAAACAAGCATTGACAGATACAAACACACTTTCTGTAACATCTTTCCTTGAATTTTATTTATAGTAATTGCAAATGCTACAGAAATCAGAAACTATTTGCGTCTCATTCTAAACGAAAATTTTCCCAACAGTCAGCGATAAAATTATCCTTCGCAATATCTATACAAAATATGAACGGCAACATGCATTAAAAACAAGTTATAGCAATGATAATTGAACCCATGAAGAGTTTTTTGATATTATATATAACCTAAAGGAAGCATATATATATGAGAAACGTTTTTTGGAAACAAACACATAGAACTTTATGGTTGAAAGAAGTGGATAATAATTTTCATGCTCAGACTAAACAACAAGATGTTAGAAATTGGATCGTTGGTTATCGAACTTCCTATAGAGATTCGGTTTCAATGGAGTCAGAAGTTGAAAATGTAGCAAGTGATTTGATGAATTTACATATATACATAATGTTTGATCTTGAATCTAAAACTTGGAAGCTTTGGTCAATCAATGTGTGGGAGATTTGATAGTGTTTGTTTAGGGGGTGTTTTAGAGGGTTTTGGAGATTGTTTAAAATCCACTATTATTCAACTGGTAATTTTAAAAACTCTTTCAAAATCATAATCATGTGTTATAGCCGGCTGCGACGGCATCCTGCGTGGACGTAAGGTTGTATCTAAATCGAGTTTCACAATTTCGTCTTGTCATAAAATATTTGAACATCATGAAATATATTTGTGATAGATGATGGCAAGTGTATTTGTATTTACAATGTTTATCTAAAAATAGTTTGGCAAATAGACAATACAATAACACAACACATTACAAAGTACATGATTAAATAACAATAACATGTGATAGTTCTAATAAAAAAATTTGAAAATAACTCAGACAATATTAAACACCTTACTTAGCAATCAATCACAATCTCATACATATTAATCACTACATATGAACTATTATTAGGAGGACATCATTGCACTTATGTTTTTATATAAAAGTTGATAAATAGGTTGACAATTCTAATGAGCCGAAAACCTCTCGGCAGTATCCTTCTTGATTTTTTCATTCAAATAATAACTGAAAACAATGAAACCAACATCATTCATAGGATACCATTAGTTTGCATTATGAACCGACGTTTATGAATGCATTAATTTAGCTTCTCTAGGGAGTAAAGTAATTTTTATAATTTACAAACAATATTTATGGAACATATGAACCATAAAAATCCTTCGCTTATAGACTAGACAGTTGCCTAACGTCGGTCACTGTGGAGAAATGATTATGAGTGATCAAGAGGTATAACAACCGTGTCTGTTGTTTGTAAATGTTTATCCATGTAATGTTATCAAACCACGTGATTCCATATCAAATGTACAATTAATCAAATGTTATTATGAATATACAATCTAAAAATTAATAGAACACATGTACTTTGATCTTTACACCAACCTAATCATTATTTTCTTCTTGCTAGTTTCAAGAAAAATGAAATTGACCATCACATTCGATGCATGAAGCAAGCGTATTGTCATTTCAACCTGCAGATAAAGAAATTGATCCACTTAGTATTTTAATGCAAATAGTAAAACAGAGTTTATACTTACAAACCATAATCACTGTATTTCACACGAAACATCTATATGTCAAGAATGTATTATTTTCTAATATTATAGATCATATATATAACTTAGATAATAAACCGTGTGAAGAAATCAAACCAACAATCATAGCCCCTCTTTTTTTTATTAAATTTCATCATTTCTTTATTTAAATTCGGTTTCTTATGCTTAGAAAATTTACTAATGAATTTTATATATTCTCGAAAAAAGTATCGCTGTTTAAATATGATTTTCATATGGACCATGCATCTCACTGGTGCAGTTTTCACCAAATGAAACTTCAGTCCCTCCCTTAAAGCACATAGAGCATGTTCCTTAAGCAACACTTTTTTAGTAATTTAGAGACCAAACTTAAAAATGTAATCGTGAGCGTGTTATAGTAAAATCCGTCCTCTAATGTCATTGCATTTTACTTATCAATTAATATCACGATATGTGCTTTATTTTTTATTTTATAATTCTTATCATTTGTTAATATAAGTATCTTCTTTCCATCTGTTTTTATCAATCTAATTATCTTCTCTCCATCTGATTTTCTCAATTTAATTATCTTCATTCCATCTATTTACTATTTTATAATTCTTATAATTCTTATGAATGAATTTAATAGTATTTAATAATATGACACTATTAACTGTATTAGTTATTTAAATCTTTCTCGTTTAATAATTATATAAATTTACTATACATACTCACCAACGGAATAAATCCTGTCACATATGTCCCCAACAATCATTTCAAACTCTATAAACTTCACGATGTCATTGTTGTGATATGATCGATACTCCAAATCGTGGTGCTTTGGTTAAAACCGATCGTTTTATACTGTTTTTTCACATTGAATGTATTGATCTCAATGTAAACACGGTGAAAAAGGAATCGACATATCTCAAACCACAGTCCTTCTTGCATAACATGTTAAAAATAAACATGAAAAATATTCAAAGCGAGAATTTTAGTACCCTAAGATTCTATGAGCAAAACAAATACGATTATATTAAGTCAAAAGTAATAATCCTAACTCAGTCGACCAAAAAAAACTGTCAGAAACTCACAATATATTGTATTATATTGATACCAAAAATACCATAATTGATGAGGAATATGATATGTGAGAGAATTTTATGATATTTTATTTTTGTTGAAGTTTTAGATGATTTTGGAAAAGTTGTTGTGATTTTCTTATACCACCATAGAATCTCATCTAAAACCATGATATTTCTTTTTGTGTATTAAACTACGAAATCTCATCAAATCACCTTTAAATTACAATAAGTCTCCTAAAATTTGCCTAAAATATTTTCAATAACGATGGATCTTAAGGTAAGATTTAAAAAGAACAAGTTAAATAACTCTGGATTTTAAGTTGAAAAAGGAATCGACATATCCCAAACCACAGTCCTTCTTGCATAACATGTTAAACATGAAAAAGATTCAATGCGAGAATTTTAGTACCCTAAGATTCTATGAGCAAAACAAATACGATTATATTAAGTCAAAAACAATAATCCTAACTCAGTCGACCAAAAAGAACTTGTCAGAAACCCGCAATATATTGTATTATATTGACACCAAAAGTACCATGATTTATGAGGAATATGATATTTGACAGAATTTTATGATATATTTTTTGTTTTGAATTTTTAGATGATTTTGGGAAAGTTGTTGTGATTTTCTTATACCACCATAGAATCTCATATATAACCATGATATTTTTTTTGTATATTAAACTACGAAATCTCAACAAATTACCTATAATAAATCTTCAAATCATTAAATTACAATAAATCTTCTAAAATTTGCCTAAAATATTTTCAATAATGATGGATCTTAAAGTAAGATTTAAAAAGCACAAGTTCAATAACTCTGGATTTGAAGACATTTTTAAAAAAAATCATGTTTAAGTAACATTAGGTTTGACCTCTCAAAATCATAGATTGAAGAAACCATCTTATGTATTTATTTGCTGTTTGCTTATTATCTTTTATTCACCATTTTTTCTAGCTCTATTGATCAAGTTAAAGTGAAGAGAAGAGATGATACAAAACATGTTGCTGAGGTTAGTATTGCATCTATGATAATTACTTGGAGATGCATGTGCCTTTGATAATTTTCTTTGTTTAGTAATTTTAGTAGCACATGCATGGAACCCATAAAAGTTCTCAGCATTGGAAAATGGTCTTAAACTCTTTAAATTAAAATTTGTTTGTATCTCTGGTAAGTTTAACAGAACGTCTACCTAATTATTATACAATCGTAGTTAACTTTCATTTCATTGTATAATTTAAGGTGTGTGTAGAATATGTCATAACTTTGCTTTGAGTAGAAAACAAGGTTTTCTAAAAAAATGATGAACCACTGTACGGGATGACGTAATTACCAATTCAATTAAAACTTTGAAACTAGATAAAATCTAATAAATTTAGTATAACAAAACATTAGAGTTAAGTTTGGTATCGATAGGAAATAAAAAAAGAAAAGCATCGAAACTAAAACATTACTATAGAAATATCTAAAAGTAATTCATCGACCTATACTATACAAATTTGGTAATAACCTACGTTTCCAAAATGAACAAAAACTAATAATAATTATTATAATAATAATATTCCACATAGAATGGTATACACAAATCTCAATCCAAAACAACATGACGAACATCATTCATAATTAAAATATAATGTTCTAAGGAAATCAATAACATAAGTTTTGAAACACTCGAGAGTAAATTCCAGATTATACCACAGACCTCATATGTTAGTGTAATGTAAACTTAGATCAGTTATCAATCGGTATCATCCGACCGATGTGGAGATGAGTCTGAGCCTTTTGACACTACACAAAGCAAATTACTTTCAGAGCTTATTGGAACAAAGAAAATCAAATAATCGAAAAATTACATTGTGCAATATAACACACCTCGTTATGAATTCCCAAACAATTGGTAAATCAAGATCCATTATAAACTGTGCACAATCACTCATACCTCGAAGCTCAATACCATCTACACATAGTCGGAAAAACTCTGTAAAATACAACAATGAACTTTATAACCATTATATTAGATTTTGTCAATCTGGTACATCTCATCATATATATCCCATCACCTCAACACACCAACAGTACATCTACGCCTATGATAATGCCAATCACGGTCTATTTTTATCACAAGTTTACCTAAAGTATTATATTCCATTGCATATCCAGTACAAGGACCCAATAATTTATATAGTTGAAATAATCAATTTATGAAATGTAATTTTAATAACAATGTGACAAATAACACAACATACCTCTCATTGATCAAAACAAACTCCAAGATAGGATAGTCATTGCTCCACTTCAGATCATTGATTTGAGTTATATATCTGATTGCATCTAATATTTATTATAACTAGACATAATTAATAACGAGTAAAGGCAATCATAACCTTTATATAATTATATTCATCAACAGAAAACTAAAAACGAACCTATTAAAATGGTCATGTCGGTTATAGGACGACACATGATTCTGGAGAACTTAGAAGGATAAATATACAAAGAATTACTATTCCACGTAATCTGATTAAAAACAGTATTCGAGAGAAACTTGATCTTGTATCTATGATCAGTGGTTCTCTTTTCTCCAATAGCGGTTTTTACTTTAGAATTGTATAGATCATTCCACTTAAGTTCCTCGATGAGACTCTCAAATAAAACTAACCCAATAAGTGGAAACTGTGGCTTGAATTTTTTTCATCAAACCAAAGATTAAATTTAACTGGAAGAAGATAGAAACAATGATAACCAAAACATGCAACAGAGTAAGCATGCAAAGATCATTGACGACATCATAAATATCCCATAAACTAACAATGAATACATGTCTGTCAGCTAACACCATCTTGATCTTGTAAACTCATCAACGGAATTTAACCTTCCATTTTCTCAATACTTTTACTTCTACCCGCCACTCGTACTTTGATGGATCTAGGAACACCAAATAAGTGAAAGGATGTTCCATTACGTGATATATTCTTTCTAGACTCTTCTTCTTTGGGTTGGCCTGTTTTTTTTAAGGTATTTTAAAAGAATGAAGCATATGATGCGAACTGTATATTTTGAAATCATGCATGCTCTTGTTGACAGAAAACCTCGATAATATAAAGAGTATTAGCATGCGCCCTGTCCTCTCTTCCACACATACATTAATTATGAGAAGTCAATCAAGTCAAATACTACACATCAACAATCAAAACGCCAAATTCGACATCAAGAAAAAAAACAATCTGACTTATACAGTTATAGACGAAATAACAGCAATAATACTGGTATTTTTTTCCGATATATAATTTTACCTCATCTCTGTTAATTTACGCATATATGTCTATATTTTTCTGAATACATACAATCTACCACATCCTATAACGCCAAGTAGACAACGATGGAGCTTGACAGATATGATTTAATATAATCGCCTTTTCTATTCTGTGAAAAGCTATTGTTGCTGGGAAGTGATATGTTGCGATTTTGACTCATTATAATCCTTATTTTATATTTCTTTTTGGAGTCTTTTGAGTCTTTTTCAGGTCATTATAGGTTACTTGGGAGCTAAAGACGAGGACTAGAGCAGCTGGAGCACTTGGAGCAAAATGGAGCCGAAAGGACCAGTTTGGGCGGCGGAGCACCTGCTCTCTAGTTCGACGTTCCGGAGCACCTGCTCCCAGGCCGAAGCACTTCCTCCAACCATTTGAGAGAAATAAGAAAAGTCATTTTACTTATTTTCTGGACGTGGAATAAAGAGGACATGCCGTTCTCTTCTCTCATATCACATTTTTTTACAATTTTTCACTTTTAGATTTGAGACTTTGAGAGTGCTTGGATTTCGATCCCTTGTAAGATTTGGGAGAAGAATCTCTACAACATTCTGAGAAAAATTCTGAACCCTACTGCTATTTTTGATTTATCCAATAAATTTCTTTTCATCATCTGTTGTTTGCTTTTCTTCCATGTCTGAGTAGTCCATTAGCTAGATTAAGATTTTTCAAAGGGATTAATGAGTTAGTAAACTGAATGCAGATAAGGCTTAATCGTTTATATCTTCACCATTGGTAGACTTAATGCTTAGGTTAAATTTATCACTCAATCTGCGATTTTAGGTTAACTTATTCACCAAAAGTGTTACAGGTTGATAGAAGAGACATTGGTGAGCAGTTTTTCCTTAACCAATGACTGTTGATGTTAAGGCAGATTGTGAACAAATCGAATCTGTTAAATGAATGCTCGTTTATAACTTCTAGGTTCAACGACAGTTAGGATGCTATATTGTTAGACAAAGTTATTAAGATCATGAAAGTGGGTTAATATACGATTATATTTGAGTTATAGATTGTGCTTAACTTGTGTCCTGAATAGTCATTCGGTTGCTTCTCTGATTTTCTTGTGAATTGCCTTGGTCTGGTACTTGTTTAATATTGAATTCAATCGCTTGTTCCTTAATTTACTAGTTACAAAACAACCAACCAATCACTATTGTTTTAGCTTTGTTTTAAACCACCATGTTTCATTGTGCAACTCTGGTCCTCTGAAATTTCGAATAATTTATACTATAATCTCAATGATGTACACTTGCAGTAGAAAATAAGGAATAAATCCAGTGTAGCAAGTTTTTAGCGCCGTTGCGACGGGGACCAAAGTGTTGCATTTGATTCTTGGTTTTAAATTTAGACTAAGACTTCACTAAATCTTTTGCTACTCTTCCTTTTCGTTTGTGTTTCAGGTGCATGACCAACATAACTACACGAAGGAATTACACCGAGGAACTGGTTACTTTGACAAACGACAAGCTTGCGAGAATCAAAAGAGAGAACATACAGACTCGGTCTAACACAGCCTACTATCAACTTCGTCAACTGGTGGAGCATTTGCGGAAGGCTTAAGCTGACATAGAAAGGCCACCGCGACCTTCCATCAGTGACATGGACAATCTGCACACCTACTATCAGAGCAGAGCTGCGATTGTATCCCCTCCCATTCTGAGGCAGGACTTCGAGATCAAATCTCAGATGATCTCACTGGTAAAGCAGCACCTCTTCCATGGCCTCCCTGCTGAGATTCCGATGGTTCACATCAAAAACTTTGAGGAGACCTGCAACACAATTGGTTCCAATGGAATCCCACCAGACTTCTTGAAATGCAAGCTTTTCCTATTCTCATTCGCAGATAAAGCTTTGTGATGGCTAAAGTCACTACCACCTGGGTCTTTGACTAAATGGGATCAGTGCAGAGCAGCCTTCTTGGACAAGTTCTACACTAAGACCAAGAATGCTGCCCTGAGGAATAAAATCTCTTCATTCCAACAACACTCAAGAGAAGCTTTCTGCGAAGCTTGGGAGAGATACAAGGAGTATAGGAGAGAGTGTCCTCACCATGGATTCTCTGATAAGCAGATTCTGAGCATCTTCTGTGATGGTGTCAACTGGGATTACAGGAATGCACTGAACTCAGCAAGCAATGGAGACTTCATGACCAAGTGCAAGGAAGATGCATATGTGCTGATTGAGAACTTAACTTCAAGTTCCAGCAACAAGCCTCCTGAGTATGATAGATCAGGGAAGGTTAGCAGCATGGAGACCCATAAAATCGATGAGCTGATAACAATTAGGTTGAATCAGCTGTTGAAAAGCCATAAATCTGTCATTTCGTGGATGAGAGTAGTGACACTCCTTAGTGTCAAGAGTTCGGAGATGCAGAGGATGGTGAAGAGATGGAGGTCAACTTTGTGAGTGTACAAGGTTTTGTGCAGAATCGTGGGTTCAATCAGAACTACAGAAGCCATCCCAACATGTCCTACAGAAGCACCAATGTTAAAAATCCACAGGATCAGATCTACCCACAACAAGCTGTTCATAATCAGATGGGTTTTCAGAAGAACTTCCCCAACAATTTCCAAGGAAAACAGTTCATTACCAATCAGAATCGCTTACAAGGAGGCAATCAGCAAAAGGCACCCTTCACTAACCAGCAACCATCTTCTAGTTCAACAAACAACCCTCAGGATAAGGTAGAAAACTTACTGCAACAGCTCCTAATTGGCCAGCAGACGGAATCTACAGAGATCAATGCTAAGGTTGAAAATATGTACAATGACATGAACAACAAGTATGATGGAGTGTGGACTCATGTGAAGAAGTTGGATGTGCAAGTTGCTCAGACTGCTGAGGCTGTGAAGCGGCAGCTGGAGCTTTTACTGGGAAAGGAGAAACCAACCCAAGGAATGAGTATGTGAATGTCATTGAGCTGAGAAGTGGAAAAATTCTATAGAATGCAGCACCAAGAAGTGTTGGTTCTGAAAAAGGGAAGGAAAAGATGGTGGAGCAACTACTCCAAGAAGGAGCTCCTGCT
>KE155731.1:65396-76239 GCA_000411075.1 Sisymbrium irio | reverse complement strand
GGGGAGAGAGATTTTCTAGATTAAAGTTTTCTGATGAGTAAATCAGTTGGTTTGGTTTACACATTATTTGGTTTTAACTTTAATTTTTTATGTATTTGAATATTTAAGACATTTTTAATCTAGTTTTTGATTATAATTATGATGTTTTATAATTTTATTCTAAAACTATGGTAATTCGTAACACTAATATTATTCGTAAAACTATGGTAATATAATTCGTAAAACTATGGTAATTCGTGAAACTAAAATCAATTGGAAAACAATGATAATTTATAAAACTGATATAAATTTGAATCTTATATTGGACTTGATTGAAAACTCGGACCAGATCAAATATGAATAGACCCATTTGAGGCCCACTTTTTGTGGCTGCCTTGAGAAGTGTCTATAAATTAATACAACTATGTAACTACGTAAAACTTACATAGCTTAATTAGTTGAAATCTAGATTACCAACTCATAACATTCATGCATTATCTTAATCAATTCAAATTTCAGTGTTATAAACTTAATCAATTCATTTTTTACCAAAATAAAACCATACATACTATTACTCTACAAAAATACAAGTGAAGTTCTTATACTAACAATGTTAGTTTGATCACATCAATCGTCAAATGTTACGAAAATATGTTTATGAAACATATTAACACACAAAATATAGCGGATAGATGTATAATAGAGTTATGTTAGCCGAAAAAGTATAAAAAAGAATAATAAGATCCTGTACAACTAATTAAACTGGAAATAACTCAAAGTAAAACTAACTCTATCCAATGTCATTTTTGGTACAACCATTTCTTGGGTACAACAAAGCCTAAAGAATTAGTGGCACACATATGTTGGTATTCCGAAAAGATGGCGCACATGCCGGATTTTTCAATTTATAATAAAACCAATATTTTATTGACGTTATCCTTAATTTTTCGTTTCCCCCCAATTTTTTGGATTTCAAATATTTTCCTTTTCCCCCCAATTATTTGGATTTCAAAAAATATCAATTACTAATTTTCTCTTTTCCCATTTCACAGTCAATTACTCTCATACTCGTCTCTCTCTCTCTAAACTCTTCCTACTCATTTCCAAAGTACATATTTTCGATGTAAATGTCAATTTCAATTTCAATTTCAATTTGAATTTCGAGTTTGGTTCCGAGTTTTTAATTGATTATTCCATGTATACTCCTAGGTCTTGCGTAATAGATCCATTGGACCCCAACTACCGTTCGGAAAAGGAGCACAAGAGGCGAATCCAGATGATGGGATATATCGCCGGTGCTGACTACGACATTTCGAAGAAATGCCCATGTGGTAAAAAAATCATACGAAATGTATCTCCTACTCCAGTCACAAATGACGCTGCAAGAATCCACTTCACCTGCAAATCCCATGTGGTGAACCATTTTATATATGTGTTTACAAAATTATCAGCAGAAGTGAACAATTTATTATATCACTATTTACTTCCAGGACGATGGCCTCCACATATAATTAACATATAATTTTATTCGTAAAATTATGTTAATTCGTTAAACTAATACTATTCCTAAAACTATGGTAATATAATTCGTAAAACTAATATTATTCGTAAAACTATGGTAATTAATGAAACTAAAATCAATTGAAAAACTATGATAATTTGTGAAACTAATATAAATTAGAAACTTACATTGAGCTTAATTGAAAGAAATATATTTTCAGAACTGAAATTAAGTGACAACGACAAGAAGAAATATGTCCGTCAAGAGATAGAGTAGCTTATGAAAAGAAACGGGAGTTCTCTTCATAAATATAAATCTATGCCTAAGCCAGTACTTGAAGATAACAAAGATGATAATGTCTTGATCATTGATGAACAAAGCTACAATTGTCAAGAGTTGAAAATAATCATGATATATACATTGAAAAGATGACTGAAGAACAAAGGAAAATTTACGATAAGATCATAGATGCTGTGTTAAATAAAAAGGGTGGGATGTTTTTTGTATATGGATTTGGTGGTACTGGTAAGACGTTTCTTTGGAGAGTACTCTCTGCTGCGATTAGATGCAAAGGAGATATTGTGTTGAATGTGGTATCTAGCAGAATTGCTTCTATACTATTACAAGGTGGAAGAACAGCTCATTCACGATTTGGGATACCATTGAATCCTGAAGAGTATTCTACTTGCTCAATGAGTCACAGAACAGATGTTGCAAATTTAGTCAATGAAGCATCTCTCATAATATATGATGAATCTCCCATGATGATCAAACATTGTTTTGAATCACTGGATATCTGATATAATTGGAAAAGACAGAAACAAGCCTTTTGGTGGAAAGGTGGTTGTTCTTGGTGGTGATTTTAGACAGGTTCTCCCGGTTATAAATGGAGCTGGTAGGGCTAAAATAGTAATGGCTGCTCTAAATTCGTCATATCTTTGGGAACATTGTCAAGTACTGAAACTGACAAAGAATATGCGTCTACTTTCGAACAACTTGACAGTTCAAGAGGCAAAGGATCTTAAGGAATTCTCAGAATGGATACTAGCTGTGGGGGATGGAAAAATTGCCGAGCCAAATGATGGAAACGCCCTAATAGATATTCCAGATGAGTTTCTCATTACTGATGTCAATGATCCAATAGAAGCAATAAGCAAAGAGGTGTATGGTGATGCTATAGAGTTATAAGAAATGAAGGATCCGAAGTTTTCCAAGATAGAGAAATTTTGTGTCCAACAAACGAAGATGTCAGTATGATAAATGAGCATATGTTAGACAAACTGGAAGGTTAGTACAAAATTAATAGCTTTAACATGTTTTTAAAAGTTAATACTTTTTAAGTTTCCATTTACGAAACATCTTATGATCTCTTGTAGTTGAAGAAAAGATCTACCTAAGTTCTGATACCCTAGATCCCCTTGATAAAAGATCTGCGAGATGAGGCTCTCACTCCTGATTTTCTGAACAGTATTAAAGTTCATGGTTTACCAAACCACCGTCTTAGATTGAGGATTGGTTGTCCAGTTATGTTGCTAAGGAATACTGATCATACAGGAGGTTTGATGAATGGAACGAGACTTCAGATCACTCAACTGATGGATTTTATGGTGGAAGCTAGAGTAATAACAGGAGAAAAGGTTGGTGATATAGTGCTTATCCCAAGGTTGTTGATATCTCCATCGGATACTCGACTACCATTCAAAATGCGTAGAAGACAACTGCCTTTATCTCTTGCATTTGCCATAACCATTAACAAAATTCAAGGGCAATCTCTTTCACAGGTGGGACTCTATCTACCTAGACCGGTGTTTTCACATGGTCAATTAAGAGTTTTGATTGTGGACAAAGATGGTAAACCTCAAAAACAAACTATGAATGTAATTTCAAAGAGGTTTTCAATAATTTGGAAGAATATGAAGCAATATAAAACAATTTCAGCAGAAGGACGAGGAGAAGGACGAATGATCTGAAGAAAGAGATTTGAAGAAAGGTTTAGAATGAGTTGAGAAGAAAGAAAGAATTATTTTTAGAGAATTTAATTAAGATTCAGAATGTGTTACTCACTCTCCGAAGTTTAATGATTTTGGGATTTCTTATTTTCGAAAAGTTTATTGGTTTTTTTCAAGGTTTATTCAGAATTCCAGTTCCTATATTTAGGTTGTCATCAGAAGCAAAAACAGCGTTGTTCAGTTGGGTGTCATCAGATGTAAACTTTCCTGATGGATATGTTTCGAATCTCTCTTGATGTGTTGAGCAAGGACAAAAGTTTACAGGGATGAAGAGTCATGATTGTCATGTGTTCATGCAGCGTCTTCTACCATTTGCATTGGCCGAGTTACTTCCGAAAACTGTACATGAAGCACTTGCAGGTAAAGAATTAATTTTATTGAAATTCGTCGCTTTTAATTCTTGAATTAAAGGCTTGCACTTTTTTTATATGTATGTGTTCTTGTATTGTAGGTATTGGGGCTTTTTCCGGGATTTAAGTGCACGAACACTCACAGAAGAAGGTTTGGAACAACTTTCAGCTAATATTCCGATCCTTTTATGCAACTTGGAGAATATATTTATTCCTTCTTTTTTTGATGTTATTGAACATCTCCCAGTCCACCTTCCCCATGAAGCATTACTAGCTGGACCTGTTCATTTCCGATGGATGTACCCGTTTGAGCGGTTTATGAAAGTTTTGAAAGGTAAAGCGAAGAATCTGGTAAAAGTTGAAGGGTCAATTGTCGCCGGTAATTTTAGAAAAGAAACATCTCACTTCACATCATACTACTTTGCACCAAAAGTTTGTACACGGAAAAGAGCACCTAGGCGATACAATGAAGTGGTCCCAACTTATGCAGTAGAAAGAGTTCCAGATATCTTTTGCTCTGTTGGTCGTCTCGGTGGGAGATTGAAAGAAGTTTGGTGGAGTGATACAGATGACCGTCATGCAGCACACACTTATATACTTCTAAATTGCACTGAAGTGCTCCCGTTTGAAAGGTAAAATTATTTGTATATGTTTATATTTTCTAATTTGGATATTATTACTTAATTAATTAATTAACCATATTTTTCATGTAGTTTAATTGTAAGTCAGGTAAAAGAAACTATGGAAGGAATATCAGAAGCTGAAGTCATTAAAAAAAAAGATATGCACTTTGCACCATGGCTGAAAAATCAGGTAATTAATCCCATGCGATAATTAATCTAATTGAGGGCAAGTACATATTATAATGAAAATATTATAGTAAGTTTAATTTGATTTGTTTATGTTTGTATACTAGGTTGACTATGACGATCCAAATTATCCACCATTGTTTCATAATTTGGTTCAAGGTCCGAGTGCGAAAATAACAACAACACCCATGTATTTCACCAGAGGATATACGTTTCACGCTTTCGAATACGGGAAAAGGCGGGCAACCGCCAATTATGGAGTATGTGTGAAGGGTGAAACAGACTTTTATGGGATCTTGCAAGAAATTATTGAAGTGGAATTTACGGGATTAGTTCGGCTGAAATGTGTGCTTTTCAAATGTGAGTGGTTTGATCCCGTAGCGAATAGAGGTGTTCCTCGCAGCAACTTTGGAGTTGTAGATGTAAATACAAGGAGGAGATATAGCAGATTTGAGCCTTTCATATTAGCATCACAAGCAGATCAAGTTAGCTTTATTCCATACCCTCGGATCAGAGAAACGGGAATAAATTGGTTAGCGGTTATTAAAATCACTCCCCGTGGTCGAATTATTGGAGAGCTCCCGTTGCAAGAAGATTTGTGTGGTGATATACAGATTCCCGATCAAAATACGGAAGAACTTCTTCTAATTGATCCTTCGAACCGAGAATACGAAGATCTCCCTGATGATACAACAAACGAAGGTGAGCGAGACGAGTTTTACGAGAGTGATGATGATGCTGATGATGGTGATAGTGAAGATGATGTATCCGATTGAGGTTTTATCTGTATTAATTATGTTTGATGTATGAAAACTATGTTTATGTATTAATTAAGTATTAATTGATTTTCATACTTAAAATTTTAGTTTTGTTTAACTTATAATTAATTAACATTTTGAATTTTGGGATTTTAACTTATAATTAATTTTGAAATTTTTTAATTCTAAAATGAATTATCAAACTTATAATTTGAACATCTTCAAACTTATATATCTAACTTGGTGCAATTGTGAGAAAATAACGTTTTTTCTGTTTAGCCATCTATCTTACAACTAATTTACGATGATTAGTTGTAAATTAGTTGGTAAATTCTTTGTACTTAGATTCGAAGATACGACGAATCTAAACCCTAAACCCTAAGCCCTAAATTATAAAAAAATTTCGTTTCTAATTTAATGGCAAACATTTTCGTCTTAAACTAGATTTAACAATTTCGTCGTAAGGTCGATGGAAAAGAGGAGTTCGTCGTTAAATCGATGGGCTTTTCTATTTCGTCGTAACTTCGATGGGCCACGGGTTCGTCGTAAGAGCGATGATAATGAGGAATTCGTCGTAACTTCGACGGTCCACTCAAAATTCGTAGTAAACGCGTTGTTACTTTTGAGATTGTGCCGCGTGTAATTTCCTTCTCAACATTTTCGACATGCAGTAAGATCTTACCTTGCGTTTACGACGAATTCGACGTAAGAGACTCGTAAAATAACGAGGCTTTTACGACGAACTGAAAGTCTATATAAGACTGGCGAGTTTTCTTCATTCGTTGCTCATTCCTCTCATTTTCCTCTCTCTCTAGATGTAAGCTCCTCCTTCTCTCTAGTTTTTTTTTAATGTTTTATTAGTTTTAGTTAGTTTTTAGTTAGTTTTAGTTAGTTTTAGTTAGTTTTAGGTGATAATTATATATATAGTTAGCTGTTAGTTTAGAATGGAATTTATAATTAGGACCGGAATTTAGAATTGTTAACGGAATTTAAAATTGTTAACGGAATTTATAATTGTTAACGGATTTTAAAATTGTTAATGGAATTTAGAATTAATTATATTTTAGAATATAATTTAGAATATAATTATGACCAGACCGATTTTATAATTACTAATTAATTTTACTTTATTTCTTGTAGAGTCATGTCTCGTAAACACACACACCATCTATACTATAGTGACTTTGTTGTTGGCGGCCCTTCGTCTTCCACTTCAGCCGGTCCTTCTTCTTCTTCGCAGCATACCACTATACCAGAGAGCCAGTCACAAAATGCTCATCCGTTCCATCCAAATCCGCCACCGCACTATCCACATCCACATTCAGATTTTGAGCCGCAACCAATTCCGGATTCGCATCCAGAGGCGGAACATGACCAGAGTCTAATGCCTTTACCTGTGAGTGAAAGGATGTAGATGTGAAAAAGAAAGCAGAGCTTGTGAGAAAAATCCATGAGAAGGCTATAAACAACATTGAGAGCAAAACTAGATAATACACCAAACATGCTAACAAGGGCCAAAAGGAGATAAGTTTTGAGGAAGGAGATTTGGTTTGTATTCATCTGAGAAAAGAAAGATTTCCAAATGAAAGAAAATCCAAACTCATGCCTAGAATTGATGGGCCTTTCAAGATCACCAAGAAGATCAACAACAACTCGTATCAGCTGGATCTCCAAGGTAAGCATAGTGTGAGCTCAAGTTTGAATATTACTGACTTACTTTCTTTTTGTGCAGAAGAAACGGATTTGAGGTCAAATCCTTCTCAAGTGGGAGAGAATGATATGACCAAGGCCAGTAAAGGAGTTGACAATGCTAGTGAGGATGAAGAACAGTTTGACAATGATTCTCATGAAGCTAAGGATGGAGCATTAGAGAAGCTGGTAGCTGAGGAAGCAAAGGAAGAAGACCTTCATGTGCCACTCGGTCCAATGACTGTCGCACTGGGACAAAGCGTGGTAGGATTTCAAGCGATGAGAAAAGTTTTAATTGTTGATGCGACGTTCCTCTCGACAGTGCATGGGGGTGTGTTAATTTTGCGACAGCTCAGGATCCTAATCATCACCATTATCTGATTGTGTTTGGTGTTCTTGACCGTGAGAAAGACGCAAGTTGGAAATGGTACAGTTTTTCAATGAACTAAAATCCGTCATACCGGACTCTCCAGATTTGGTATTACTACTGACATGAATGCAAGTTTCATGAAGGCAATTCATAAAGTGTATCCGAAAGCAAAGCATTGGTATTGTCTATGGCATCTGTCCTATAATGTGAGAGGAATAGTTGCTAATATCAACAAAGACACAGTTGCAGAGAAATTCAGAGAATGCGGTAAGATTTATTTGGAGGTTGAGTTCTTGGATGCTAATGGTGAATTTAGAAGAAGATATCCTTCAGCTGCAACGTATCTGGATAAGAGTGTTGAGGTAGAGAAATATGCAATTCCAGGTGAAAGGTACAACATAAACTCCTTGAATTCTGTAGAACTGGTGTATTTAAAGAAGCAAGGAAGTACTCCCTATCGCCCATGATTGATATGATAATTGATAAAATATCAAAATGGTTTAACAAGAATAGGAAGGAGTCATGTGGGGGATTAGAAGGTCATAAACGTGTGACTTTTGTTGAGAACGTAATGCACCTTAGATGCAAGGAGGCAAGTCACTTAGCTGTTTCAGAGCTAAACAACTTTGAGCTAAAATACAGTGTGACAGGAAAAGATGTGAACGGTTATGTGGTGAACTTGATAAGGAAAAGTTGCATTTGTAGGTTGTTTGATATAGACAAGTATGCATGTCTGCACTTATTAGCTGCTGTCAGTTTATATATGAAGCATGAGGATAAGCCACGAGATATCCATGTACACGATTTGTGCTCTAAATATTATTGGGTGTAGCTGTGGGCATTATCATATTGCCGATCCATCTACCCAGTACGACCCATGTGTGAATGGGTAATTCCTGATGAAATAAAAGCAAATAAATTTTTACCTCCAACCTACGTCGTAGAAAGCGGAAGGAATCAAGAGACAAGGTTTCCTTCGACTAGAGAAAAGCGTCGAAAGAATAAAACGAGTAATAAAAGGGTAAATGGACGACGGTTGGCTGATTGGCTTGAGCCTGTTCAAAGTGAGCCTGTTGATGGTGAGCAGGTTCAGAGTGAACCTTAACTCGGTGTAATTTTTTTTCTTCTAATTTTGTAATACTTTGTACGACTGACATTGTTATTCATACTACTGCCTTTCGTTTTGATGCATAGAATTTGTAACAATGGGTACAACTGCCATTGTTATTGGTACTACTGCCTTTCGTTTTTATGCATACAATTTGTAACACTTGGTACATCTAGAGTCCATATTGGTACTATTGCCTTTCGTGTTGATGCATACAATTTGTAGCATTTGGTACAACTAGAATCCGTATTGGTATTACTGCCTTTCGTGTTGATGCATACAATTTGTAGCACTTGGTACAACTAGAATCCGTATTGGTACTACTGCCTTTCGTGTTGATGCATACAATTTATAACATTTGGTACAACTAGAATCCGTATTGGTACTACTGTGGCGAGTTCATTTAAACAAAGTTTAACAAAAATATGTGAAAATGTTCCCTAATATACGGACAAATATAAAGTATTATATATAAGCAAGCGCAAGAAGACATATATACAAAAATATTGGACAAATTCCAATAATTAAACGAATTAATGATAGGAATCATAATATATAGACATAAAGTACAAGTATCTTTTATTATGACTATTTTTACATTAATCACATTCAAAATGAAAATGTATGTACAAATTTTTGATTATATGTGCATGTATAGGAGTGGTAAAACTAGATAAGTGAAATTATGATTATGTAATACTGACAATCTCTGAAAACTCCACAATGTACAACTGTGTGTAAAATTGTATCACTTGGAAACCAAGACCAACTATGTGGGAAAAATGATGGCGTAGAGGGGAAAATGACGGCACACATGTGAAAATGATGGCGCGCATGTCAACAGTTAACCGTTTTATTAGAGGCCCATAATAGTTTTACCCTATTTAAGGCCCAAAAATGTGTCATTATATATTATAGCCATCCTTTTCATTTTACCCCACACACAACATAAGTTCCTTCACAAGCCTAGGGTTCCCTTAAGCAGCCGGCGGCGACTCATACTGCCCATCATCTTCCCTTCGAACGTAAGTTTTCCCTTCTCGTAAAGCAATTGTCGATGTTTTGTCTTGTAATTAACATTTGCTACTACCAGATCTGCCAAATGGATCCAAATAACCCCAACTACCATTCTGACAAGATGAATAAGAAGTTATATGACATGCTATTCTACGTGGCGGATGCTGATTATGTCATTATGACTCGTTGTCCTTGCGGAGACAAAATCGTGCGTGAAATCCTTAAACCGGCAATTGAAAAATGATTGCACAGGCAGCTTTCCAAATTTTGTGAAGAAATTGTAGATTTGAAGAAGGTATTGCAGGTGGAAAAAATGTTTAATTGTTGTGTCCTTATGATGGATCTGATGTTGTAATGGGAGTAATGTAATGTACGAATCTAATTATGTTTGAATGCTTAATGTTGAACCCAATGTTATCTGGTCTTTTGATGTTTTAATGTTGAACCCTATGTTTAATTTTTGTTGAATGAATGTTTAATTATGTTTGAATGTGTAATTATGTTTGAATGCATTTTTTCCTAATATCCATAATGTTTCTTGATGTCCATAGTTTTACCTAATAATACTAGTGTTTTGAAATTAAACTAAAACACATTGTTTTACTTAATAATACTAGTGTTTCGAAGTTGAACTAAAACACATTGTTTTATATAATAATACTTAGTTTTTTTTTCTAATAAAGATCAAAGTCATACATAAAATGACTTAGTTTTCCCTAATGTCATACATAAATGAAAACGACTTAATTTTTCCTAATAAAGATCAAAGTCATACATAAATGAAAACGACTTAGTTTTTCCTAATAAAGATAAAGATCAAAGTCATACATAAATTAAAAAAAAATGAAGACTTTCCTAATATGATTGGTGTTACAAATTATAATGGAACGGTGACACTAGGTATCACTAAGAATAACTATGTTTTCATTGCAGGCATGTGTTGCTGAGGAAGGGGTTAAGGAGACTGAGCTGGTGAAGGAAGTTGGAGAAGTTGGGGATGAAAGGGCGAAGGAAACTGAGGTAGTAAAAGCATCTAGAGTAGTTGGTGAGGAAGAGATGAAGGAAGGAGGAAAGGAAGGTAAGAAAGGAGGGTGGCACAAATATCTACTAGTAGATGTAACCAAGTAATGACAGACAGGGGAAAAAAAATTAAGACACACAGAATAGAAGGATAAGAATATTGTATTATTTAAGGAAGTGAAACGATTCTTTATGTGTGAATTATAGTACGATTGTATTTGAAATAAAGGAAC
>KE155731.1:54905-65176 GCA_000411075.1 Sisymbrium irio | reverse complement strand
GATCTTTATCTTTATTAGGAAAAACTAAGTCGTTTTCATTTATGTATGACTTTGATCTTTATTAGAAAAAATTAAGTCGTTTTCATTTATGTATGACATTCGGAAAAACTAAGTCATTTTCATTTATACATGACTTTGATCTTTATTAGAAAAAACTAAGTATTATTATGTATAACAATGTGTTTTAGTTCAACTTCGAAACACTAGTATTATTAAGTAAAACAATGTGTTTTAGTTTAATTTCAAAACACTAGTATTATTAGATAAAACTATGGACATCAAGAAACATTATGGATATTAGGAAAACTAAGCATTCAAACATAATTACACATTCAAAAATAATTAAACATAGGGTTCAACAGTAAAACATCAAAAGACTAGATAACATAGGGTTCAACATTAAGCATTCAAACATAATTAGATTCGTATCATTATATTACTCCCATTACAACATCAGATTCATCATAAGGACACAACAATTAAACATTTTTTCCACCTGCAATACCTTCTTCAAGTCTGCAATTTCTTCACAAACTTTGGAAAGCTGCCTGTGAAATCATTTTTCAATTGCCGGGTCGAGGATTTCACGAACGATTTTGTCTCCACAAGGACAATGAGTCATAATGACATAATCAGCATCCGCCACGTAGAAGAGCATGTTATATAACTTCTTGTTCATCTTGTCAAAATGGTAGTTGGGGTCATTCAGATCCATTTTGCAGATCTGGTTGTAGCAAATGTTAATTACAAGATAAAACATCGACAATTGCTTTACGAAAAGGGAAAATTTACTTTCAAAGGGAAGAGGATGGACATATGAGTCGACGGCGGCTGCTTAAGGAAACCCTAGGCTTGTGAAGGAACTTGTGTTGTGTGTGGGGTAAAATGAAAATGATGGCTATAATATATAGTGACACATTTTTGGGGCTTAAATAGGGTAAAACTATTATGGTCTCAAATAAAATGGTTATTTTTTACATGTGCGCCGTCATTTTTCACATGTGCGCCGTCATTTTCCCCTCTGCGTCATCATTTTTCCCACATAGTTGTTCTTGGTTTCTAAGTGATACAATTTTACACACAGTTGTACATTGTGGGGTTTTGAGAGATTGTCAGTGTTACGTAATCATAATTTCACTTAGCTAGTTTTACCGATCTTTTTAAGCTTTTAAAGTATGTTACTAATGTTTATATGCATGCACATATAATCAAAACTTTGTACGTACATTTTTTCATTTTGAATGTGGTTAATGTAAAATAGTCATCTTAAAAGATACTTGTATTTTATGTCTATATATTATGATTCCTATCATTAATCGTTTAATTATTAGAATTTTTCCAATTTTTCTGTATATATGTCTTCGTACGCTTGCTTATATACAATACTTTATATTTGTCTGTCTATTAGGGAAACATTTTCACAAATTTTTGTTAAATTTTTTTTAAATAAACTCGTCACAGTAGTACCAATACAGATTTTAGTTGTACCAAATGTTATAAATTGAACACATCAACACAAAATGCAGTAGTACCAATACGGATTCTAGTTGTACCAAGTGCTACAAATTGTATGTATCAACACGAAAGGCAGTAGTACCAATACAGATTCTAGTTGTACCAAGTGCTAAAAATTGTATGCATCAACACGAAAGGCAGTAATACCAATACGGACTCTAGTTGTACCAAGTGTTGCAAATTGTATGCATCAAAACGAAAGGCAGTAGTACCAATAACAATTGCAGTTGTACCCAGTATTACAAATTGTATGCATGAAAACGAAATGCAATAGTACGAATAACAATGCCAGTCGTACAAAGTATTACAAAATTAGAAAAAAAAAAATTACACCGAGTTAAGGTTCACTCTGAACCTGCTCACCATCAACAGGCTCACTTTGAACAGGCTCACTTTGAACAGGCTCAAGCTAATCAGCCAACTGTCGTTCCTTTACCCCTTGATTACTAGTTTTATTCTTTATATGCTTTTCCCCAGCCGAAGGAAACCTTGTCTCTTGATTCCTTCTGCTTTCTTCGACATAGATTGGAGGTAAAATTTTATTTTCTTTTATTTCATCAGGAATTACCCATTCACACATGGGTCGTACTGGGTAGATGGATCTGCAATATGCTAATGCCCACAGCTACACCAAATAATATTTTAAAAACTTATAGCCATCTTAGTGTTTCCCAGTGTTACCTAGTGTCACGGTTCTTTTTTTTTTTTTTAAATGTCACTTTCCTGCCTTCATTCTCTCTTTCCTTCTCAACAAGAGCATCATTGCTCTCACCAGCCTTCTGTCCCCCATCCGCATCAACACATGCCTGCAATGAAAACATAGTTATTCTTAGTGATATCTAGTGTCACGGTTCTATTTATTAAAAATATCATAAAACAAAGAAAGTTACCTTTAATTTTTTCTCGCCTTCATTCTCTCTTTCCTTCTCAACAAGAGCATAGTTGCTCTTACTAGCCTTTTATCCCCCATCTGCATCAAAACATGCCTGCAATGAAAACATAGTTATTCTTAGTGATACCTAGTGTCACAGTTTTTTTTTTTAAATGTTATAAAACATAAGAAAGTTACCTCTATTTCTTTCTCGCCTTCATTCTCTCTTTCCTTCTCAACAACTTCTTATGTTACCTTTTCTACCTCACTTTCTTTCTCGGGTTCATCTCCTTCTTTCTCTACTTCCTTCTATGCATCCTCTGCATCTTTTTCGTCCTTCTCTGCATCCTCCACCTCTTCTCCGTCCTTCTCTGCTTCATTATCTGTTTCCTCTCCGTCCTTCTCACCAGTCTCTAATTTGTTTTCTTGGTAAACGATACAATTTTTCAGTAATACATAGAATTACAAAGTATTACATTTTGGTTCTGCAGAGAATTACCTTGCCCAAATCAACATGGCTGTCAATGCCATGGTAATCCATTTCCTCAAATTGACTCATACCCTCTACTTGTTCCTTCACGTAAGCTTCCACTGGTCAACCCTTTCAAACTTGCATCCAAGCTATCAAACTTCTCGTTAAGTTTCTTAAACCCTTTCTTAACCATAGCTTTCAACCTTTTGACAACCACTGCCATCCCTGAATCCGATTTCTCAGCACTGACGCCATCATTTTCTTGGCTCACAACATCCTCCTCATTCTCATCTTTTGATTTTATGGTTTTTCACGGACAGCCACATCATTCACGTACATCTCCTCAAAACAGATGTCCTTATCTTCACTGATTAGCTATTTTGTTCAACCATCAACAACAACATCATCACAATCACAGTCTTCATCTTCAGCGATGATTACTTCCAGAAGCAAGTTCTCAGATTCAGTTTCCAACAAAATACTTTCAATTTCCTGCGCATATAAAACAAGTAATATTGACAAGTACTTCACCTTAGTGTTCCCAAGTGCGTCATTTATTTCCGACAGAGGAAATCCGGTCATAGTGCTCTCTTTATACTGACTCTTGCACATTCTAGGACAAGTACTCTCGCAGTTCTTTGAAGGTTCTCGGAATTTTTTCATGAGCCGTGGGATCGCCTCAAACGCTAAAAGCTGCAGATAAAAAATTATAGTTATGCAATCAATTGATTAGATTAATTACAAATTGTATTAAAATCATATAATCTTTTTTACCTCTAAAGTTGTACAGAAACTTGGAAAAAAAATCCTTGTTTTCCAACAACACCTTTAAAATGATCCATGCACCACTCTATATCCTTCATACTTTTCTCAAACGTCAATCTGCCCCACAGAAATGTTTTACACATTTTAAGATCATCAACCGCTCTTATAAAAAACGGCTCCACCGATGGTGCTCCTTTTCCCACCTTACTATTCCCTATGAGTACGCTGGATAAGAAGTACAAGACCACCATTTGCAACCTATCTCGTCCTGGTTTCATATTCCCTAGCTTTTTTTCCACCATTTCGGAAGTTATCTTTGTTCCTAACTTAAAATTCCTTCCAGCAAAACGTAACCCTCCACCTTGTTATAATTTGCTGGAAAATTTCCACAATCCCATCCTGAAATGAGTGCGTGCTCTTTGATATAATACCTGATGGGCACACACCGTTCACACAGAACCATGCTTCCTTCTTCTTCTCCGTTTTCACTGTCCTAAGGAGGAGCATCCACATGCTCATTAACTTGTGATTTTTCTCTTGCTCCATGTGGAAAAAGTGCCTGAATTTCTTGTGACTCTCAAACCATTCTTTCTTACTACGATTTTCTACCAATTTATTCACTACTTCCACAGCTTTCGTGATATAATACCTCGTTGGGAGCTTGATTTGCTTTAAATACTCAGAGGGGCTGAAGTACATCTCCAATGGTTGCATATGTTCACTTTCTTCCGCATTTTCCTACAAAAACAAATCCAGTATTACCAAGTGTTACAGAATGTTTCCAATTCGATTTATATTTCCCTAATATATATTCATAGTGTTTCCCGGTGTTTCAAACTCTTCAACGTTTCCCTTAGTTTTATCAAATTCTACTCAGTTTTACTTTCTACTTCACTAACTACTTCATACCTTCTCATTTTCACCTGGATTCGACTCGTTGACGGTTCGACTGCAACCTTCTCCGTCATTTGTTTCTTCACGTCGATTTCCAACTTCAGAAACTTCAGACTCTACGTCATTCTTAGATGTAGGAGAAGTCATTTATGTGATGAATCTATACCACTTAAATTTCAAAAAATAGGGATTAGAATAGGAAAAAACCTTAGATTTAAACGGGGCGACCATTAATCATCGAATTGTACATACCTTTTCAATTGATAACGGTGACGAAATCGACTGTGGAAAGAGAGGATTTTGTTCGGTGTTTCCGAGTTTAACTATGAAGTTCTTCTGTCCGTTCACCTTCACCTTCAAGGGAGGGGTGATTTTAAATTTGAAGGACGAAATTTTTTTATTTAATTTGTTGGATAGATCCGAATCCGGGTTTATTGAATACTATTCAAGTGGATTCGAAAACTATGTGGTTGGGCTGTAATTTCTTTAAGTTTGGTTTGAAAATTTCGTAATCAACCAGTTTTTTCCCTTTCAGAAAAAAGAAAAAAAGAATTTATTATTTCGTTTTATAACTGGGACACACGAGATTCATTTTCTATCCAGTAGGACTTTTGAGCCATTGATCCTCCGCTGAAGGAAGGAGTTTGTGTTGCTGTTTCCGTGAAGGAGAAGGAGAAAAAAGAAGCTCCTTTTAGTGATGATAAGGAGGAAGAGGAATATGATGGAGAATAGTGTAACATCCCGATTTCTGGTATATGAAAACTTATGTTGAGAGGTTAAAAGGACTGATTTGGCTACCTATGTCACCAAAGTGCACTTACCTTTTCGGTTGCACATCCAGAGAAAACTCCATGGTTAAGCATACTTGAGTTGGAGTAGTCAAATGATGGGTGACCTACCGGGAAGTCATTCGCGGTACCGTGTGAGCGAGGCCAAAACACGGTGTTTGCAGGGTCACTATATCATGACTTTTGAACCTTACGGTTAACGCACCAACCGTCAGACATGTATGGGCCGGCCCATGGGCCTAGTGATGGGTGCCCACCGGAAGGGGCGGTCGGGGCGTTATAAGTGGTATCAAAGCTGGTTAGCCATCCCAGTGTTGACCTGGGAGGCATTCTGGGGCTAGTTTGGGTTCACAACGAGGAAGTTGCGTGTTTGAGTGAGGATGGATTGTAACATCTCGATTTCTAGAATATGGAAACTTATGTAAAAAAGTTTAAAAAATTGATTTGGCTACATATGTCACCAAAGTGCACTTACCTTTTCGGTTGCACATCCAGAGAAAACTCCATGGTTAAGCATACTTGAGTTGGAGTAGTCAAATGATGGGTGACCTACCGGGAAGTCATTCGCGGTACCGTGTGAGCGAGGCCAAAACACGGTGTTTGCAGGGTCACTATATCATGACTTTTGAACCTTACGGTTAACGCACCAACCGTCAGACATGTATGGGCCGGCCCATGGGCCTAGTGATGGGTGCCCACCGGAAGGGGCGGTCGGGGCGTTATAAGTGGTATCAAAGCTGGTTAGCCATCCCAGTGTTGACCTGGGAGGCATTCTGGGGCTAGTTTGGGTTCACAACGAGGAAGTTGCGTGTTTGAGTGAGGATGGATTGTAACATCTCGATTTCTAGAATATGGAAACTTATGTAAAAAAGTTTAAAAAATTGATTTGGCTACATATGTCACCAAAGTGCACTTACCTTTTCAGTTGCACATCCAAAGAAAACTCCAGGTTAAGCGTGTTTGAGCTGGAGTAGTCAAAGAATGGGTGATCTACCGGGAAGTCATTCGCGGTACAGTGTGAGTGAGGCCAAAACACGGGGAACAGTCATGTGGTAATTGCAGGATCAGTATATCATGACTTTCAAATCTCCTAGTTAACGCATCGACCGTCGGACATGGGTGGTCCGGCCCATTGGCCTAGTGAGAGGACATGGGGGCCCACCGGTAGAGGTGGTCGGAGTGTTATAAGTGGTATCAATGCTGGTTAGTCATCACAGTGCTCACCTGAGAGGCGTTCTGGGACTGGTTTGGATTAGTATGGGTTCGCAACGAGGACGTTGTGTGCTTGAGTGGGGGTGAATTGTAACATCCCGATTTCTGGTATATAAAAACTTATGTGGAGAGGTTAAAAGAACTGATTTGGCTACTTATGTCACTAAAGTGCACTTATCTTTTCGATTGCACATCCAGAGAAAACTCCAGGATTAAGCGTGTTTGAGCTGAAATAGTCAAAAGGTGGAAGAACTACCGGAAGTCATTCACGGTACCGTGTGAATGAGGCCAAAACATGAGAAATGATCATGTGGTGATTGTAGGGTCAGTATATCATGACTTTTGAACTTTTCGGTTAACGTAACGACCGCTGGACAGGAGTTGGCTGACCCATGGGCTTAGTAAGAGAACATAGGACCCAATAGTAAGAGCGGCTGGGGCGTTACAATAAGACTGCAAAAGGAAATGAAGTTTTTGGTGAAGTAGCCGGTGACTGAGAGGCCTACAAGGATAAGAAAGAAAGTCGAGCGTTACAATTTGGATATTCCCACTCGTTCTTCTGCGAGCAAGCCTGTGTCGGTTGAGCAAGTATAATGATGAAAGTTTGGTTCTTTCTTCTTTATTTTGAGTATTTTTGTATGAGATTTTGGATGTTGACTGGTTCTAGTTTCCTTCATGAGGGTCGTGGAACACAGCTTAAGGAGATTCCAAATGGTATGTTAGTTACTGAATGTGGAAGATGATGAACAGTTCTGTTCTGTTATTTTCTTTTATGTTTCTAGGCTTACTCTGCTGTTAGAATGTTCTCTGATATAGCTTTGAACTGTTTTCAGTGGCTTATAAACTATCCAAGAGGAAACTTGACGACAACCTCTTCTTACTTCACACCAATCATTACGGGAAGAAAGGAAAGGTGCCTCTTTTTATGTTCCTCTCTGTTTATATCATGTGAATTGCTGTCTTGGAAATTTCAATGTCTTCTCTCTTTTCCCACAGTGCACGACTGATTTACTCAAGGGTTGTGTGAAAATCTACTGTGCAGGCGCAGACGCTGAAGAGAAACATTGGTCAGTTTCGGGTTTTGTATGGTCAGAGCAAGATGTAAGAACCCTCTCGTAGATATTTAGCTCTACAAAATGATCGATAGATGATGATGATTCTATAAACTGAAATTTATGTTTTGTAGGTTTCGTCCCTTTGACGAGGAAGTGTTTCTCTTCTTCTTATCTGGAGAATGGCCGGAAATTCGTGAGCTTGCGGGATTCTAAAGCTTCGGCTAACTAGTGAGTTCCCTTCTCCTGTTTTGTGTTGAGAACTGTAATGAAGGAGAACTACAAAATTTGCAAAGTCCTTTTGTTTAGTATGTAGTTTAATCTTACTGTGTTCTATGGATACTTCCGGTCACGGCATGATTCTCTTGTCTCATGAGATGTGGACCATGAGTCTTTCTCAGTGGAAGGAAGCAAATGGGCTAATAAGCTCATTATCTCTGGTGAAGATTCCAAAGAAGACTTCTCTAAATCCACTCAGGAGAATTCTGATGTCAATGACAATGGATGTTTGTAATCCAGGCGTGTATATTGTCACCGTCAAGGTAAAAGATTCACACATCAGTTATAAATGTATTGATATTTTATATGTTTGCGTTTACATTTTGATTCAGATTTATTCACTGAAGTTTGTTCTTGTTTTCTTCTTCTTGTGCTTGACTCCATGGTTAGATAACAAGCATGTTGTGTTTAGACAAGTCATCGAAGGTATGAAGCTTGTAAGGACACTTGAATCTCACGAGACGCACATTTGATGTTCCCAAGAAAGGTTGCAGAATCTACGCCCGCGGAGGCGATGGAAGCTTGAAAACCACCATTAAAACTGGTGCATTGTTATTGAGATCAATGTACGATCCTTATTAAGAGTTTCAGTACATGAGTTTAAAGGTTAAAGGTTATGTTTTCGTTTATATTTTGATGTTCATAGTCTTTGTAAAGATCAAGACACATCTTTGGAACTTCACTCTCTTCGATCCTGAGTTGGTTAAGCAATGTACTCTGCTTCCTTTTGTTTTACTGGTCTGAAACAAGATTTTTGATCCCAAAAAAAAAACAAGATTTGTGATTTGCTTAGGTTATCTTACTAACACAGATTAAAGAGATGACGATTGTAAGGTTATCTTACAAACACAGATTAAAAAGATGACGATTACAGACGTGGTTTCATTTTAGTTTTCTTCTTCGAATCCTTGATCAGACAATTCGACATAAGCTCATCCCAATGCGTCATGAACTCATTTTTAATCTTTCTCATAGTTTCATGCTCTCCAATTCTAGTGCTCTGTCCCGGCATGCATCTTTAATGGTTGCAAGGTTCTTTTTTTTTAGTGTCTGAATTGATCTTAGTTGCACTTTGTAAACTGATTCTGAAGCAGACAATTCAGCAGTTGCGATCAGCTTATGTAATGTCGTTTTGATACTTATAAAAGAAAATGTTTTCATCTTTTCTATCTTGTTGATACTTATAAAAGAATACTTATAAACTTTTGGGAGAGTTGGATTAATATTCCTAAATTTTTTTGTAATTTGAAAACTAACATATCTAATTAAAAGTTTGAAAACTAACTTTTTTCTTAGGTAAAAAGACATAATTACCTATTATTAATTAGGAGATAAAATTTTATTTAAAAGTATAATATTTTAAACTATATATATTTATATATATTTTTAAAAAATTCGTAATATATATATAATACTAAGTAATTATGTTTATTTTTATTATTTTTCATTTTAAACAAATTTAGATATACATATATATATTTATATCTTTATTATTTATTTAAAAAAATAATAACTATGTACATATCCAATCATATTTATCATCAATATATACATCTCATGCTTCATTGTATAAGAATTCACGAAAGTTTTAGAATTTTTTTTCGTTAATGTTTCTTAACTTATATTGCTATAAACAAAATTTCAAATTTTAATTTGGATTTTGAAAGAGAAAAATCTGTATTAGTAGATTTTCTCCAAAGAATATTCTATTAGTTATTATCAATTTAAAGATTTTGTTGTTATAATATCTAATTGATGAGAAAATTTAAGTTTTTTTTTCAATTTTTATTTACACATTTCCAAAAGTGAAAATTTAAAAAACTACTCTTTCATAAGTTAACAATTTGAAAAATACTCTATTTTTTTATTTTTTTGAAAAATATAGTTATGACTCAGTGAAATGACCAAATTGCCCATTTTAAATATTTATCTAAATTAATAATTTTAATTAATAAAACAATAATCTAAACAATTTTTTTAAAACTAACATAAAAAAAAATTAATGACAATCTAATCTATAAAATATCTTATCTATCTTAACTAAATATATTCTAAATATTTAATTGACCAAAAAAATATGACGCTATCTCAAAGAATCCATTTTTTTTAGAAATTTCAGCTTCATCTTCTTCTTCTTGGTCTTCATTTTGACGTGGTTTACATAATTACATGTATTCTTTTTTAATCTCATTTTGATTTTTCAATCTCATTTCTCATTTTGTTCTGAAAATGGTTATGTTTCTTGTTTTTTAAGAAGGAACATGCTGCATATTGNTGAAAATACGGCGGTTGATGGAGAAGGCTATAAAAATAGGATTGAGAATGTTGATAAACATGATAGTGCAGGTGAAACAGAATTTGAATCTAATGTTTATGAGAGAAAGGCCATTGAAAAGGGGCAATGGTTCAAGGATAAAGCAGAG
>KE155731.1:24125-37463 GCA_000411075.1 Sisymbrium irio | reverse complement strand
CTCCGGTCAACCTCGTCACCACAAATCCACGCCTCTGACGGTCTCCGGTCAGCCTCTTCATCACAAATTCACGCCTCAGACGGTCTCCGGTCAACCTCGTCATCACAAATCCACGCCTCCGACGGTCCGGTCAACCTCGTCACCACAAATCCACGCTTGGATCTCGATCCTTGATTCCATGATTTCCATGATTCCTCTTCGACGAGACGTTTGGATCTCGACGCTGTTCAACTTTGAACACAAAGAAGAAAGACATAATAGTCTTTTGCGCTTTTTAATGAAATATTATTGTCATATTTGTAATCTTAAAACATTTTTGTCATCCACCCCTAAAATCATTGATTTTTTGTCATTATTTCTACTTTAAATGAAATATTTTTCGATGGAATTCTAATTTTTTTGAGATACCATTCACTAAAATATTGATATTTTAGTTGGTCAGGTGTTTAATAGTGAACGGTATCTCAAAATTTTAAGACATATTAACGCTTCCTAACATAACCATTACAACAGCTAATAGTCTTTCAATTATTGTTAGCATTCTAATTGGAGTTGTTTCTGGAATTAGGAGTAAGATGATGAAAGCAAAGGGTGATAATGGCTCCGGTGAGGATGATATAAACTGTAAAACCGTTCATAATCCCATAGGAATTATATTTTAACTATAAACATTCAAAACCACATTATTTTCTGGTCTGCTGTTTTTTTTTTTTCTTTTGGTTTGTAAAACTTCAATGTGTCTACTTCTATCTTTGCGTTTAGTGTCCACAGTGTCATAAAAAAGAAGTTAAAAAAAAAAGTCAGGAAAATATACCCTGACGAAGCAAATTCATTATGCAATTATGAAATGTAAGATCCAAGCGTGGTGGAGCTACCAGCTGTGACAGAGGTACATGAAACGTAGGTAAACAAAAGAAACATACAAGCCATAAGATAAAGAACGAAAAATTAACGATCAAGAAAACATTCTCATATTGGAGAGTTAGCCATGTATGGAGAGGGGTAGCAGACAGCACAGGGTTATAATCACAAAAAACAAGAAACCAATAGGCGTTCTTTGCTTTATTCGCCAAGTAGACAATCATCAAAATTATTAGAGTACTGGTGTTTGCTTGGAGATTCAGATTCGTAGTTTGTTCTAAATGACGTAAAAAGCCAATTCTCTGATTGTTGGCAACCAAAGCATTCATTCTAAGAAAGAACGAGTATGGAGAAAGAAAAGTAACAACAACACAAGTGATTATGCTAGTGAAATCGACAGAACAGAATAAAGTTCTTAAGAAGGTCATTGTAAGCGACTTATTCTAGACGATGTACAAATTGCTCCACATGTTTAAGAAAATGTCTAAGTGTGGGTGTGATCAAGACACCAAAATTTCAGCCGCGGGCTTTAAATAGATCAAATCCAGATATGTTGCTATTCTTATTACAACTCACAAGTGATATAATTGATTATTGTAGATATGTTACTTTTGTTTTCAGCAAACAAGCAAATCATAGAAATGCTCCTTGATGTGGTGGTACCGAACTGTAAATATTTTATTTATTTAATTAAGATCTGCATACAAACTTAGGAGGCCATACATCTATAGAAAGACCTTGAAAACAGGACACAAAAAAAAGAAAACAAAATGGAGTGGTTACATGATCCCTTTCTTGCAACCAACACTCTCTTTCCAACACTTATTCGGTTATGATCTTAGTAGTACTCTTCCACTTCGAGATCCAAACCCCAAAAAAAAAAAAAAAAGAAGCTGAAACCCATTACAGAATATACAAAGAAAAAACGAAGGCCGCCCAATTCATCCGTGGCTGCTGCAGCTGATAATAGATGCGCATAAACACAGCTCTTTGTAGACGGATGAACCAGATTAGTGCCAAATGTTACCTACCATTGGCATGACACTGGTCAATACATATTATATAATAAGTCTTTTTAGGTAGTCAATAGACGATGGTCGGGTCTAAAAAAGCTCGTCCCATGGCCATCGTCTTATTTAGCTAATTCTTGTTCAGCAGAGCTTCTTTAAAGATTCGTGCATAGCTATGCACGAATCTTCCATGTCCTCCTCATCTATCATCATCTCCTCTGAACGACACTCCTCACTGCAAAACGCTTTCACTCTGCAATTCATCACCACACAAACATCACAAGTGAAGATTTTTCAAATCCTCTAACCTTAAAGTACTCGTCATTCTATTATACATATGAAATTTCAGATCTATACATAACATTCTCTAAGTTGTGCAACTCATAATCATCCTACGCTTGCGGCTGGACATGCACATGTGTATGTGTATGAGAGAGTATTAGAAAAACGAAGCACGCACCTGTACATGTATATGTCTTCACCAGACACAAGTTTCTTGTTGCAGAAGTTACATACGCTGAGGAAGTTATCCGTAGGAAACATGGAATCTAACTCTCTTTCAATATGCTTCTCTTTGTTATCAACCTCCTTCTTGTGACACTCTAAAACTAGCTCACCATAAATATGAGTGGTTTTCGGGTTAGGACCATGCGCAATGATACAAGTGTAGTCCTCTGACATCTCCATCTCATCATCAGACAGACAATAAGAGATTGCTTTCTCTGACCCAATCCCTGGAAAGTACCCTTCTGCACCGAACTTTGATTGAGACAGGACTCGGGTTTTTCTTGGACAATCGTTCGCAGAAAAGGAGCGGTTTCTCAACCCGATTGGCTCAGTCTCACCGATTTCGAAAACAACACCAGATCTTTCCTTTTCGATCTTCAAGGGCTTGGTTTCTGGGAACAACTTGGGATGGCTGTCCCTAATCTCAGAAGACTTGATCCTCAAGGCTGGTCCAAACACGACATCTGGTGACAAAAGGCGATCATCACCAAGAGAATCCACAATGCTTAGCCCGACTTTAGCAGGGCCACAACAACAGTTAAGATGTGCTGTGAGTGATGATCTAGGAGATCTGAGGAAGAACGGATCAGCCAGTGTAGACAACATCCTGAATTCAAGAGGAGATTTAGGGCTTCTGACAAAATCAGAATCTGAGATGCACTTGCTGTTGTTCAAACCGATCAAGAGACTCAAAGCCAGTGGGTTAGTGATCGCTTTGTTGTTGTTATTGTGTCCGACCGGATCGGTGTGCTGATCTACAGACTGAGACATTGTTTGATCTTTGTGACGAAACCTTGCTCTTGTTTTCAGCATTTACGGTTACGGTTCTTCAATCTGTTTCATAAATCACAAAACGCATCAGAGATTAATATAACTTTATGTACACCAAGATTCATACACATGCATTAATACAAAGTTATGCCGATAAATTAGCTTCAGATAAGTTTAAATCAAAAGTACCGTACTTCTTGGTATTCTAGTTACGTTGTTTTTTTCTTAAACAAAAATTATATGGATATATGAAATATATAGAAGGAACCAAAGAACGAGAATTTGAAAGAATATGCCACAATTATTCTTTAAAAATAATTTTCTATGAGGAATTGAAGCTTGAAATCAGCGGAGAAATATTTGCAACGGACAAAACAAAATCATAATTTGTGAATTGTGATTGTTTGGTGTAGCTTATAAATGAACTTAAAAAAAATATTAGACAATGAAATTTTTTTTATGTTATTAAAAGGTCTAAACAAAAAAACTCCGAAGAAAATAAAGGCCATGCAAACTTTCTATAGACAAGCATTTTCAAGATAAAGAAAATTCAAAGCATATACATAAGAACAACAATTAAACAGTAAACTTTTTTTTTTTTGAACATTAAATAAACACTAAGCTTTACAAGCTACATATATCAAAAGATTTTTTTTCCTGATTAAGAAGGGACGATTAGCTTCTTGGTTATTTAGGGGTTTCAGGTTAATCAAAATATAATTTCCAAGATGGGTTTCTTACATGGATCTTGTAATCTCTCAATCTGTGTTTATAATTCTTGGAGGAAAACAATTAAAAGAAACGAAATAAAGAAACAGCAAGAAGCACAAGAACAAAGGCACTTATGAAAGAGAAGTTGGAGAAGAAGATAAGAAAACTAAAATAGACTGACCCCAGAGAATCCTGTGTTCGGATCTTGAGACGGGTCAGGAGAAAGCGCGTGAGAGTCTGAGTTCTGAGAAGGTGAAGAGCTCTTTTCTCTCTCACTTAAATTCTTGAAGAAAGAGAAAGAGTGAGCTTTTTGAAATACTTGGCTCTCTTCTCACTCTTCTCTATATTATTTTTGACCCTTTATGCACTGTTCTTTCTCTGTTTCTTTTCTCTTTTTTTTTTAATATTTGTTTTTTGTCTCAGAGGTGTCGGTTTCATACGCACTTGTTTCAAAAAGAACCAAGAAAATTACAAAATTTATCAGACTTTTATTTTATTTTTATTTTCCACCAAACATGAATATATTAAGTTAGGTGAGAAGAGTTTGTCACAATTTGGGCCTTTAACCACTTTGGAGCCGAATTGAAAAGTGGGGAACAACATGACACTGGAACCTAAATTTCGATACGGACAAATGTTTTCCGAGCTATAGTATGTGGCGATATGATCATATGAATATGTTCAAACTTCTCCATATATCATTTTACGTTTGTAATGATCATTTGTATATGTATATTACGTACTCTATTTGAATCCTGTCCAGTATAATCTCCCATCTCTTTTAAATACAACTCGCATAAACCCCTTTCTAACTCATGATTTTTTTTAAAACTATTTAAAGATTTTATTTTTGCAAAATTTGGCATATCCATTTTGGATGTCAGGATATAAAGTAGGTAAGAGCTACGAATGAATTATCTAGACAATAACTTTTTTATTTAAATATTATATACTCGCAGGATATATTTTTCATAGTTTTTATAATATATATAATTTGATTTTCGTTTTTTTTGTTTTAAAATATTTTGGGGTTTTAAATAAAGGTGAAATTGGATTGTATAGCAAATTAAAAGAAACTATAATTAAATCTATAACCAATTTTGTACTGTATCTATGATACATTGTGTTTAATATATCTATAATAATAATATTAAAAAAGAAGACATTTGAAAAAGTACTTTAAATTTTATTATTAATTACAATATATGTCATCATAGTTTTTGACAACAAATTTAATTTTATATCAAATAATTAGGTTTGGATTTATTAGATGGATTAAATTGATTTTAATATATAAATTGGGTCAATATATTTCGGGTTTATTGGCTTTTAAAGTTTGAGGTATAAATAAAATGACAACAAAAAACTATTATTATAGAGATATTAAACACAATATATCATAGATACATTACAAAATTGGTAATAGATTTTAATTATAAATTAGACCATTATATAATTTTTTATTATATTATAAAATTATTTTGGAAACAATTAAAAATAAAAAACTATTAAATAAAAAATAATATAATATTTATAATTTATAAAATACATTTAAGATATAATAAAAAGAAATGATATTAAATGGATTTAAGTAATGCTCATTAATGTTTTAAAATATGGTTCCTAAATAATATAATTTTCATACTTTGAAAAATAAATATTCTCATATAACAAATAAGTTCTTTTTTAATATATTAATCATCCAAAAAAATATCTTATTTATCATTAATTTTATTAATCATGATTTTCAACTATTATAAAATATCTGCACGAAAAAAAAATTATGTCATATAAAAACTAAAGCAAATATTTTAAAAAAAAATTATGATTAGAAAAACTAATTATTGTCTCGCACAATACATTATTACCACGAAAAACAAAAATACATTAAAATATATTTATTAATAGAAATTTATTCCGTGTAAGCATGGATTATGTACTAATATAATCATACAAAATAACCATATTTACCAGTTAATGAGAAAAAGAAAAAAAAATCAATTGAGAGAAAAAGCTCGATTGATAGAGAAGAAAAGCTGGATCGATACATAGAGAGAGAGATAGACCAAGCTCAAGAAAGAGAGCATGCTCGGTCGATCAACCTCTCTCATTATTAACAACATCTTCAGTAATATGTATTTGTGGATAGTGGAGATTGATGATCTTGGTAATATTTAGAATTGGATTCGTTGATTCTATACTATTTATTTCTCAAATATTTTTTAAATCTGTATTATGTTTTAATCATTTTATATTATTATTTTGCAGTTTTATAATATTTTGAAAATATATTGTGAAACTTTCTGCACAACTTAATCGTCTTTTTTACATGAAACTTTTTCATGACTAAATTGATTTGTTTTCTCCATATATCCTGATTCCAATACTAAACCCAACATTTTTTTCAACTTATAATTTTTTTTTTCTCTTTCTAATTATACAAATTTTATTAATTATATATTATTCTTTTCACTCAGATTAAACACTAAATATAAAATAGAACATAACCTGTTAAATGGAAATTCTATCATTTTTTTCATTGGCAGCAGAGTAAAGCTGATGATTGGAGCTGGAGATTTCGCTAGGTAGTAGCAGAAGTGATGGACAGAGTTTTGCTTGGATATCGAAAGAAAACGTGGATTTGAGAATGTGGAAGAGTTGATGTTTTTTAAAATTTTGAAATATACAACCGGTTGCTATTGAGAATAAAACCAGAAAGAAAATATAAATAATAATGGTACCAACTTAATTATTGATTTATAGATGTTACATATTTAATTATGAAGTTAAAATTGGTTAGATGGCAACAGAAAATAAAAAGCACAAATGAATGTTGATAGATTTACAAAAATACATTTATGAAAATACCATTATTCATTTTTTCACTTCGATTAAATCTATTTTCAATTTTATATATTTTTATCATCTAATGATTTTTTTGGTAAAGAGATTTCATTCAAACAACAATGTTACTCTCCTTTAAAGGAATACTTCCTCCATATTTTTTTCTTGACGTTTTAGAATTTTTTTTTGTATTAAAATACTTGTCGTTTACTAATATCAAAATACTTGTTTTGTATAAAATGACTTGTTTTATCTTTTCATTAACGTAGATAGTTTTGAATTAACATGAAATAAATAATAATATATAAGACTATAATATGTATTATAGAAAAAATCCTTAATTAGTGTGAGAATTTATGAACGTCAACAACTATATGTAAACAGAGGAAGTACACATTACGACTACATAAAGCCATAACAAAACAATCCATTATCAACAGGTTGATTAAGCCACAAGAAGAACTGAGAACAACAATACTGAAAATACAGGATAAAGGTGAAGAAAGAAATACGATCAATACAACTTATAAGAGACAAATTTCAAAGAGAACAGCTTCCAAAGCATTTTGACAGCTCCAAACAGGATCACCACAAAGCCTACATGCATCAAAAGCCTTCAAAGCCAGCTAAACAGCTCCCGAGACACCTGAGAAATAGACGGGTTGAAGTTCAGTATCTTCTGCCATATGCAGAAACGTCTTCAACAAGAGACTCCCTAAAGCAAAGCCACCCAGAACAGGGGGAAGATCAGGGAGAAAGATAGGTCTCCATTACGGCGAGAACAAAGCTATATTAGGCCAAAAGAACTCTACTCTCTTCCGGAGAAGTACATAAAGCAGAGGAAGAAGAGGCCGGAGACAGGTGAGCGGGTAAACTCAAGAACCGGTTGAAGGATGGACGTGTTACAGGCTCTGATATCGTGAACACTTGAGAAGTGACTAACATCAATGCAGTCCCCGAACAAAGAGAAGTAGTCATTGTGCTTAAGTGAAAGCAGTATAAAGATGCTGAAGGCAAAGGTGAGATGACGTCTTGGAAAGGGAGCACATCTTGTAGTCCACTGTTCGACCTAACTGCAGCTACAAACATATACAATACATCTGGGGAAACAAATACAGAGGTAACTAAGAAAAGTCTTGAAGAATTTGGATCATGAGAGGATATCAACAGCCACGAAGAGGACTGATAATACACAAACCTTTCCTTCCAACCAAACAAATCTTTTACACGATTAGAAGCCTCATCATGAGGTACATGGTCCTCACACATAGGTAGAATGAATTTACTCTCAGTCCTATCTTGATCACGCATTTGGAAAAGTAGGGATTGAGACCTTAGATTCAGAACCATGGAGCCTAAACTATTTCCATTCCAAGCCAGGATAATCCAGTGGTAAGAAGAAGCCATACCTGATGGTTTCTCCACATACATGTTCTGAAGGAATGGTACGTGCCTCACAGAGGAGGTAAAAAAGTAAGACCATTATAAAAGGGAGAAGCAAAGCGCTTACTGGAAGGTAATGGAGAACATAGATGGGTGGGAGAGGTTAGTAGAGTCAGATCCTTGAAGAAACTCTTCAACAACTCAAATCCAGCGAGTCCTTGACGCAAGGCTGAGTATATTAGAGGCTCGACCAGAAATGAATGTGAGAGTCAAAACTCGCACAATCAAAACTTATAAAAATGGGGGCTCGAAAATCTTTTTAGACAAGAACTCGAGGACCAAGATTGCAAATATTTGTTTTATTGATCATTTTCTGAAAATACAAAGGGAATTCGTAAAAGCTTTAAAAGTATTATAATATGAGCCTAAGTATTCAGATTGGAATGACTAAAACCTATTACATGCTATCCTATATATACTGGATGTTTTTGGTGTGCCGAGAGAAACTGCTACCGATGTGGGACATTGCTAAACTCCTTATTTTGTTGACATAGATATTTGACGAACTTTGGCCTGGTCCGCGGCCCAACTTCTTCAGCACGTTGCCATAGTCTTTCCTGATCCAACTCGTCTTCGGTCCGGTTTGATTTAAGTAACTTATGATCGCCAATTCATCCCGGTTCAATTTAGACTTGGTTTATGAACAGTACGTGAACAGTGTTCCGAAGGCGAAAATGCCAAAATGATCCGAAAACTTGCCGGTTCAATCTAGACTTTTCGTGGAAGCATGCAAAAGATCCTTGTCTCTGTATAATGTTTAATTTTGGTGGTTTAAAGAGTTGTGGTCTCCTTTTTATCCAAGGGAAGAAAATGCTGACCATGCTTTCAAGCTTTGAACCTTGGTGGTCATCATTTTCTTCCCTAAAATGACGAAAGGACTCGTGTTTAGATGGTCTTTGGTTGCCATTAGGCGACCATACCTTCATGTTTTGGAGCTTGATAGTTGCCATCTTCTTCCCTAAGAGAAAATGACAACCAAAATTTATGTCTGGATGGTCTTCGGTCGCCATTTTCTCTAAGAAAGGTAAATGGCAACCAGAACTTGTGTTCTGATGGTGTTTGGTCGCATTTTCTCTAAGGAAGAGAAATGATGACCCATAACTTGTGTTCTGATGGTTATTGGTCGCCATTTTCTCCAAGGAAGGAAAATGGCAACCAAAAATTATGTTCTAATGGTTTTTGGTCGCCATTTTCTCCAAGGAAGGAAATTGGCAACCAGAACTTATGTTCTAATGTTTTTTTGTCGCCATTTTCTCTTAAGGGAGGGAAAATGGTGTCCATGCTTGGTCTTTGCATCCTTGGAGACTTTACGTGCTCTTGAACGTCCTCTCGGTAGAGATTTTTGGTCGCTAAAGTAGATTTTCGGGTCTATCAGTCTTTGGAGCGATTTTTGACCCCAACAGTTAGCCCCTCAGCTCGTCATTGTCTTGTGTCACGATGATGAGGTTTTGGTATTGTGTTTTGTCCGAGACTGATAGAAAAAAAAAAACGTTTAGGTGCCCCTTGGTCCTGCGATACTTTTATGGGAATCTATGCTTTTCATCTATATTAGGAGTCTTTTGTTTCTTCACTTCTTCACATCCTCATTTCTTCCAAGTCTTTTGAAAGGTTCTGCTATAATCTCTCTATACTTTCTCTCTCTCTCTCTCTCTCTAGCTCTCTGTTATTTTATTTTTTTCAGCCAAAATCTTATTTTCGGTTATGGCCAGTCCTTTTAGAAATGTCCCTAGGACTCCTGGGGTTTCTTTTGATGCTCGTGGTGATGGTATTAGTCCCTCGAATGCTGACGAGTACAGGGATTTTTGTCTTCCTGGAGACTATGATCCTCGCAAAGATCAGGCCTGGGTGGACGAGATTATGGCGACCGGCTCATGGTCTCGGTGGATGATAGCTATCATTCCCCTGTGGGAAATGGTGAGCATGCCAATCTAGCTGAAGCTCCCCTTCTCATTGAAAATGGTGACCATGCTCCCCCTCTCTTGGAAAATGGCGATCATGCTCCCCCTCTCTTAGAAAATGGTGACCATGCTCCCTATGATGAGGAAGATGGCGACCAGTCCTCTTCTGAGGAAGAAGATGGCGACCAGTCCTCTTCTGAGGAAGAAGATGGCGAGCAGTCCTCGGTCGAGACCAAGTTTCCCTTTTAACAGGGTTAAACCTCCTGTTGGATGGTTTCCTCGATTAGAAGGTGAATATTATTTTCTAGTCGACGAAGAAGGTGCTATGGACAAAGATGAGCTATTGTGTCCTGGAGAACATGCTGCATATTACGTTTATAAGCCTTGCTGTAGTTTGAGAGCTCCAAGAGCTCTTCGAGCTGATCGTCTTGGGCAGGAAGAGGTAGTTGGCGTTGATTCATCACTGCAGAATCTCTACGTGACTTAAGGAAGAGATGCCATCTATTTCGGACGTCGAGTTCTTAGTCCACGGGGAAAGAGACTTGGTTTCGGACTGTCTGCGAGGATATTTCTCCTTGTACGAAGTTTACTTCTACAAGGCATTTCCTTGGCTCCCCATCCCGATGGTGGTCTTGGAGTACTTAGAGGGTCACCTTATTGCCACTTCTCAGTTGGTTTCCCAAACTTATCGCCATCTACTTGGCGCCGTGGTTCGCAGTATGGAAATTGGATTTGCTCTTTCTTTGCCTTACTTAAGAAGGATGTTTGTGTGTAGCACTTCGGATAAGAACCCTCTTCGCATATCCATTCGGATCAGCAAGCATGGTCTCCCGTTTACTACTGGATGGACTAACAACATGAAAAAATTGGGAGGATAGATTTTTCTATGTTAAGATTAGCCAAGCGTCAGTTGGCGATTTCGTCGGGAGATCGATTCCCGATGGAAAAGTGGCGGTTGATCTCCTTAGGAATATAGTGCATATTTATGCTTGTGTTTTAGATTTCAGTGAGTTCTGATATCGTGTGCATCTTTTTTTTTCCTTGTGTTTCAGGTTCTCACCCGGACTTTTATTGGCCTATAGACTCCTTGTTCTTCAGCCAAGTCTTTGCCAGGAGGAAGCTCGATTGGAAGGATCCCAGAATTTTTCATAGATTCGAGTTAGCCATTGCTAGTTCTCAAGGACTCCATCCGGTGGAAACTACTGATATTTTTGATCCAATCGAAGCCACCACCATCACGGGAATGTCAGGCGTCACTTCCTATCGCGAGAGGAAGAGCAGACAGCAAACTGCCAGTTCATCATCGGGACCATCTCAGGTTCCCCCTGTCCATGATGCTTGTGAAGGCATGGGTTCGGGAGCAGAGAATGCCTAAGCTGTTCCCGACCTTCCTCTTGCGCCCGAGGAACGAGACGTCGGACTTCCTGCCCCTTGCCTTCCTGCCGCCCCTTCCAAGGGGAAGAGAGCCACAACTGGTGGCAACACGCGGAAGAAGGCCGTAAGGAAGACCCGTGCTCAAAAGGTGCCACCGGGATCGACTCTCTACCACTTTGATCCATCGAAGGCGCTTGAGGGCGATTGATCTGAATCGGGAAGATCATTGGCTTATTCAGGAATTCCACCATGGCCCTTCCCGAGTCCTGGACCTATCCCGAGATCTACGAAAAATTTGCGTCTCAGACCGTGAAGGTATGAATTTGAATCTTTAGTCCTTCAAAAATTTTCTGTTTGTTTCCTTTGTCTTATGAGTTGTTATTTTCAGTATCTCTCTGGCGCGAATCAAGGTATGATCGCGTTTGAAGAAGAGGTCAAAGCCCAAGCTCTCAAGGCCAAGGAGGATGATGCTGCTCTTAAAGCTTCGAGGGCCGAGTGTATCCGACTTAGGTGGGAGGTCAACCAACACAAGATTTCCACGGCGCAGGCCGAGATTGAGTCGGCTGAGGCCAAGGAAAAGCTTGAGGAGGAGCGCCAGCGTTACGAGAGGAAAGTCAGGATGGCTGTCAAGGAAGAGAGATGGGGCCTGGTCCAGAAGTACACCGCTCGGATGGAGGCTGCCAAGGAATCCCTCGCTAACCTGGTTGTCAACAAGGTTGAGAGGGTGAAGTCCGAGTTCTCTGGGAACTTGCTCATGCTTAAGGAACTTCGCGAGGGATCTACCGTCGAGAAGGAGGAAGCTATTGTGAAGGCTTGGATGGCGGAGGAGGAGGCGAAGGCTGCTCATCTTGCTAGTCTTAGCTATGATGGACTTACGAGCAGCTTTCCAGGCACCTCATGGTATCTCCGATTTCTCCTTATGTGTCTGAATGCTTCGTTTGTAGTGGTCATGCGGAGGATCTTCCTGAGGAAGTGGGGGTTGTGAACACGGCTGGGTCCAACCTCGTTGGTGGGGATGACGTCGGTTTCGAGTTGGACTGAGTTTTTATGTTGTTTTATTTCCGTCTTTTCTTTGTTTATGGCCGTTTAGGCCTTTGAATCTTTCCGGGATCTTTGAAATCCTGTGTCCGTCCCTTCGGCGACTTAACTCTATCTATTTGACATTTTCCTTTGGTTTGTCTTTGAATTTGTTTTGTCTTTTGTTTTTAAGTCGTCTTGAACTTTGATTATCTTTGGTTGGATTCATCTTTAATTTGCCTTGATCTTCGATTAGTTTGTTGTATCGTCTTTGTACTGCTTCGAGCCTGACTCTTCTTTTGATTTTTGTTTGATTTTTGAGATTTAGTTGTCTCGTCTTTTGACTGCTTCGAGCGTTATTCGTCTTTTGACCTTTGATGAAGGGTGTGCTATTCCGGGCATTCTGATCTTTTCACCAGGGATGTCTCCTGGGTTTTTCTGGTGGTTGTTTGACCAGTGCGTCTTGCTGGGTTTGTTGCTCTGTTTCTGGGGTCAGCGATGCGTACCCGTTCTTCCAAACGGCGAACATGTTTTACAATCTCGTACAAGAGCCGGTTTGGTGTTATATTCGTGAGATGTGGTACGACCAGTGTACCTAGGGTGGTGTCTACTGGGCTTCTAGAGATTATTTCACGGTTTACGCATTGCAGTATTTAGTCCACAAGACGCTCCTTAAAATAAGCCAAACAGAATATCGTCCGGACACTTCCTGCATTTCCGGTCAAGTCGTGCCGTCTTATATCAATTCCGGAAATTTTTATAACATGCTACTTATACCCGTCTATGAGTGTTCCACGAACCATGGTTGTAGTCCTAGCCTGGACCAAAGGTGTCTTGTCGTGGCCAGCAACAGACAGTTTCTGAAAATTCTTAGGAGTTGTTGAGTCTTTGAAAATTCGCGA
>KE155730.1:41529-55834 GCA_000411075.1 Sisymbrium irio | reverse complement strand
TAATGATGTTTTGTATTGAAAATCTAACAAAATTAATGATTTTTTAATTTATGTGCAAAATCTTAAAACAACAAATAAATATAAATAGAGGTAGTATACAGTAAGTAGGAAAGTGTTGATGATCCTCTAAACATTGATGACAATGTAACATCTAAGCTACATATTGGTCCCACATAATTAATTAACACTAATGACTGGCTTATCTATCGCCAAATTAAGTGCTAAACGGCACCACTAGCCGCTAAATCAATTAGTCGACACCTGTGGGCTGTGGCATAATGTGTAGGCCACTCTTATCTCATCTTGGAAATCTTCTTACAGTGTATCTATTCTGGATTTTGGAGTTATGGGTTTACTTTATCTGTTACCATGTTCTTATTACGTGGTAATGTTCTTATCTTTCCCAATTTGTCCGACAAGTGCTGAGATAGTTCTTGTTCAAGTATGATCTCAGTTACACCCAACTGTCAGTTGCAGGTAACACCTAAATCTCAAAGTAGACACGTTCGTCCTTATCCATTTTAACTTTTTGTAAGCCCCAGCTCTTAATCCTTGTTAATAGACACACACACATAGATTCATCAAGACTATGTTCAAACAAGAGCTTCCATTACACATGGGTATACATATATATAACTCACAGGATATATACATCAGATACCCCATCCCCGGTCTAAATCTGTTGAAGAATCAACCGTGACGCAGCCTAATTTCATAGTAAAAGTAGTAGCTGTACACAACAACAAAACACACCCAAACCCAAAAAAAGAAAAACCTCTATACAAAGAAAAGTTGTCACCAAACATTAGTAGAAACCTGTTGGTCTTCTGCTGCCACAACAACAAGAGGAGTCCTACACAGTGGACAAGTGATGTTCCAATAGTCTATCCATTTCTCCAAGCAAGTTTTGTGAAACAAGTGGCCACATTTTAGCTTGTTGATCTCTGAATCCTCTTCGAATTTAGACAGGCATACCGAACACTCGTTGTCCGCCTGTTTCTTGCACTTGCACAAGCTCTCGAACTTCAGTGTTGGAGTCGTGTTTCTGAATTCCTCAAGGAAACTCTCAGGTTGACAGACCCGGAAATCAAAAGACTCTGAAGTTTGATTCTCTGAAGATGCAGCTCCTGAAGAAGGCGAGGATGAAGATGGTGAGAGACGGATTCCTACTATCTGAAGCACTGATCTGACAATGCTTTTGAAGATGGAGATTGATAAAGCTGTGTTCACTAATATCACGCATAGCATTCCTTCTGATGGACCAGGAAGGCTTGATAGACCCATCTTTCAACTCTTTAGATGTTTCAAACAATCTCTAATTCTCGTAAGCCGCAGAGGAATGTTGATCAGATCTTTGTTCTTCTTAAAGCGACGTGATCTGAAATAACAACATTGTGGTCCTATTAGTACACAATAGAAGAAGGCTCAATAAATAAACAACAAAAACTTGCTTCAAACCAAACTCAAGACATTCAAGAAAACAAGAAATAGGTTTTCTATGTTCACTTTTCTCTCTATAAAGCTAATCTTAACATCTATTTACGTATCAACTATTCCAAATAGACGGAGCAAAAACTCAATAATACACTGAGAAGTAACATAGAAATTAACTAAAAGACAAATTCTTCAATCAACAGACTATAGACTAACTAGTATCAAACATATGCACAATTAGCTCCACAGATGATTCTCGTTTCATCAAAGCTCCTGTCAACGAATCATACAGTATTTCGCTCTAAATCAAGAAAGTTGGTTCAGACTATCTAAAAGATTCAAGATTTGTCGAGTAAATAAGAACAAATTCATGTCTTTTCACTCTGATCGAAGCACTGAGATCATTAAAGTTACATAGCAAAAATCATCAGTAAAGTAAAATGCCAAGAATTAAACTCCTACCAAGAAACAGAATAAATCAAGAATCTTTTGATAAAGCATCAACCTTTAATCAAATTACAACAAATATAGGAAGAATCAAGACATAAAAAGCTAATGAAAGTTGAAGATCAAACGAACCTGGAGACAAATATGAAAGGAGATGATCACCGATTCAAGAAGAAAGATTGAATCTTTATTACAAGTTTCGTGTGGGTTTCTGGTGAAAGTAAGTGATGTTTTGAGGGAATCTGAAAAGTGAGAGATGGGTTATGTTTGATTAAAGAGGAGCTTCTTCCAGTTGTTGTTTATAAATAGCAAAGCACATCATAAAGCTTCCAATATCTTTTTTTTAACCAGAGAAGCCTTAACTATGGTTAGTCAATCCAGTTTCTTCTATCTCAGCCTTTCAGGTTCTTGGCTCTAACCATGGTCACTTTATATCATCAACTGTACTTCCTTTGGAATTTTTTATTTATTCCCTTTTTTGTTTAGTGTGTAATCATACACATACACTCCCCACAAAACAATAATCCATGTTCCCAAAAGGAAAGATATTAATTAAAGTCTGGTTGATAGCTTAGTGATATGTATAATTGTATAAGTAAATACAAAATATCAAATCAATTCGACATTGTAAACGCGAAAATATCTGCCTTCAACATTTCCAAAACAATGCTTGTATAATTGTATTTCTTTAGGTTTAAACAAATAACATTTTACTTACTGTTAGAAGACAAGGCAGAAACAATATGGTCTTGAGAAAATAACATGTATAATGCATAATAATCGAAAGTCATTTTTACTACATAATTTTATTATATTCTTCTGTTACATTATGTGTGTTTTCATTATAAACCATATTAGTATAACAGAATGATTTGTTTTTTATTTTGGGCAAAGGGTTTACTGGATCATCAAAACAGTATTACGGTGACCTTATATAATTTATTTACATCCTAAAACTATAAGAGTTTTTCTGTAAAAAAAATTGGTATATTAATCATTTTTGTTGTCTAAGTGTCAAAATTTATAAATATAAATAATTCAGAAAATTTAATTAGTTATACGAAATAAAGAATTGAATGGTTTGCAAACAAATACTAACAAGTAATTGAGCTTGAAAACAAGAAAGATAAATAGACAACAATTAAGGGTAGCTAGGTAGAAGATAAGGGCCATATATTTATGAAAGTGAGTGTTTGTCTCATGATCGCTATTGAATGATATGGGGATTGGGAATAAAATACGGAAAACAAGCTATTCCAAAATTAGAGATGGTGAAGTAAACATGACTGGTCTAATATTTCTGGATGCCTTAAAAATTGTGCCATTTTAGAAAAAATGAAAAAGTAAAACATTGATTTAGATTTATCCACGTGCTTAATTGGATGAGTTAGAAACGCTTTTGATTAGCTTGATAAAGTACCAAATTATTTGTTACAAAAAGAAAGATACCAAATTACCGTGGTTGGATTTGAGTTACTAATTGAAGAAACTGAAGACCAGAAAGTGGTGACGAATAGAAAACATCTAGACGTAGATACTAAAAATATAACATTACCAAACTACCAAATATAACATTACCAAAAATTTAAAACGATCAAAATTCAGATTAATATATTGTTTATATCATAAAGTTTAATATACATACTAATATAGTTTAACAATCGAATCCATTGGTTTTTACCTAACTATGCACGTTAAAATTGTTCAATATTCAAACAATGTTGAATTTTGACTGTCTTACTCTTATGATATACTAACGAGTTACGCATTCGAAACGTTTAAAATTCCATTTTTTTAAAGTTTTATGAGTTTGGTGACCACTGGTTTTATTAATTAGTTTATATTAAATTGTAGGATAGTAGGTATCGTGGAGAGCTATTGCTAAATGCTAATCACCATAAATACGATGAGACAATCACAGAAGATACGAACCAAAATTTATAAGTATTATTCTAGCTTAAACTAACGTATGATTTTAAAATTTGTCATACAAAAAACCGACATAAGGGCTATGGAATTGATTCGAGAAAAATAGTATGCAATTGATTTTGTCGTTTTCCTAATCTGCAGAAGAAAGCATGTCACGACACATTAGTTACATTGTATTGAGTAAACCTCACGTTGGCCATGTGTCCTCTCTTGGGCAGTTGGGCCCCTATAGGACCTGCGGCCTTCATGTTCCACGATTTGTTTTCTTTCATTTACTTCCCTGTCTTCTTCTTTCTCCTTTTGAATTATTTTGATGTGAACACCAATTTGTAATTTGGCATTTTCTCCACATATAATGTATTTGTAGTACTAGTACTACAAGTCTACAACGCTCCACATGGGTCCGACATTATCGAAAACAAATAAGGTGCTTTTTAACCATTAACCCAACCGCTTTACAAAACTTTCGAACAAGAGCTAATGATAATGTTCGGCCTAAATATTTGTTTAACTAGGTTTTGATAGCCCAAACAAAACGTAGGGGAAATACAAACAAAACATAGAGTGAACACACCAACAAACAATTTCAAAGATTCAACACTAAGTTGTACACTAAACTAAATTTTTTAAAAGTGTTAATACTTATGTATTACCATTATTTAATTAGCAGAATATATATGATTTTAAAACTTTTGACTGCAATTGGTTATAGTGGCATAATGGTATTGGCCAAAGACAATTTAATCGCTATAATTTTATACGCGTGGCTCACTTAAGCACTGGAACTTTTGCTCGTAGCCTCGTATGATTTATTTTGTGATGGGCTTGCGTGAGACTTCCATACCATAGAAACTGATCAACATCAAGATTATGTGAATACTTCCCAAAATTCAAAAATAAAGTGCGAAGTCCTGTCACTTTGTTACTCTACTTTCTACCCTATCTTGGATTCTTCTCTAAATTGTGTTTCTCAGGCCACGTATTATATGGCTACTAAAGATGTCAATACTCCAAGGTAAGATGTCAAGAAATATCAACCGAAATTTGCTTTTATTCTTTTTTTTTTTTTGCAATATTAAACTTACATAAGAGTTATGATGAATATGACATAAATTGAATATAGAAGTATTTATAACAAAATAAGTTAAACAATATAATTTTTCCGTCATTTTTCTCATTTATATTTTTTCGATAATTTAATTCACTGATTTCAAATGGAAATTACCATAATTAGTTATATTATAAGCAAAAATTCCACATATAGTAACCTTATTTTTTTTTTCAGAGATGAAAAATAGTTTTCAATATTTTCTCTATCAAACTGATTTTAGATAAAAAAAAGTTTTAAAATGGACAAATTTTGACATATGTTTCGAATCTTCTTTGAGTATCTTCAGTTTTAAAAAGTACTCTATTTTTCTTTTTAGTATCTTCGATAACTTACTAAGTTACTAAGTTACCTCTTTCTTCGACTGCAGCAGATGCTCCGATGTGAAAGCAGAAAGATGACTACTACGAATGCAAATTTGTCTCCAAACGCACTTGGCACCAACTACGAAAGCTAACTCCCTCAATTTTCTGGCACAAACTGGTCCGGTTTCCGCAAGCAGTTCCTCGTTAAAGATTCATAGCCTGGCTTGCCTGTCGGAATAGACTCTCTAGAGGCTCGCGTATGAGAAAATGTAGAGTTACTCAGCACTGCACTCTTTGTAGTAGTGAAAGAGACGAGACTCGGGATCACCTCTTCTTCGCCTGCCCGTACTCGTATACTGTTTGGGAAATGCTAGTTTCGGCTCTCCTTGGTACTCGCATTACTCCAGACTGGTCTCACACTCTACTTTCTCTGCTTCGAACTCGGCTCAACCCAATAGATGCAATGATAGCTCGATTGGTCTTTCAGTCATCCATATACTGGATATGGAAAGAGAGAAGTGGTAGATGCCATGTCAGCTCTCCACACCCTCATTTCTACTTGGCCCATATCATCCATAAAGATGTTCGAAACAGATTCATCTCTTTGCACCCTGGTGGCTCCGATGAGCCCAACGAGGCTCTCATCCGATGGAACTCTATCACAAGACTTAGACTCAATTCTTGAAGTCTCCAAATGTATTCTTTTTTTTTCTGATTACATTTTCATGATACTTGTAATATTGACCAGATTATTTCTATACTCTTATACCTTTTTGTTGATTAATAAATTTAACATTTAAAAAAAAAAAGAAGTTACTAATCATATCCTAAATTCACTAGTAAATACCTCTTTCTTTAACCAAAAAAGCGACTGTATAACTCTAAATGAAAACATAAATCATTGGATGTTGAGCATTCGAGAATCTTACGCCATAAACAGAGAAACTCATCCGTTGGGCTTACAAAATTTGGCCCAAAGGAGACCATAATTCAAATTATCAGTATTGTTGGGCTTAGAGAACTTGCACACGCGTAATATGATATCCATCGCACGTGCCACTGCAAGGCGCCAAAGCCACCAAAGAGGAGAGAGACCATATCCTCCCGTTATCGTCATCTCCTTCACCTCCCGGAACCCAATTCGTTCAGCTCTCCTCTGAAACTCAAGCTCCTTTGTTCATCTCCTTCGTTGTCACCACCTCAAAAGCTGACGATACTGATTCACTTCGTTTCTTCCCCTTGTTCATTCTCCCGCTTTGTAGACCGGGGAACCTCGGCGAGTCAACACCATGTACGTTGCTGAACTTCCATGGCGTAGTCTTCCTCAAATTTACGTTTCTTCACGCGCCTCGTGGCTCGTTTCTTCTGGGACTCCTGTTTCTTCGTAAGTTCTTTTCATTGAGGCATTTTAGCATACACTTTGTCTGTGTACTTCTATTAGCTTGCTCTACTTAAAAATTGAAGCTTTACGAATTGTGAGTTTAATGTGGAGATGGGTTTTCTTAGAATAACTCTTCTTGGTCTTTAACAGCTCTTGTCTTGTGTTGTTAGAGCTTGAACTGTGAGTTCTAGTTTTAGGGAAGATGTTGAATTGTTCATTGTTCTTCCTGTTTTGGCCATCGAAATGATGGTGCTAGGCTAAATATTTATGACAGCAATGCGTGTTATGAATAATTTCATGTCTTTCTCTTGTTTTTACTTGCTTTTGGTGACACTGAATTTGGATTGAACTTTTGTTTGTAGTTAGTTTCTTATCTCAAGGGAGCTTCTCCATGAACTCAACTTATGATTAGAGGGAAATAGGAAATGCTACATTGTGCTAACTTGGCATCTCTTTCGTTTCAACAGATATATGTTCTCTCATATCGAGCGTGGAAAGAGGTTTAGGCTCACCTTGTGCTTTGGGGTCTCTCGTACACGTGCAAGGTCTGCTATTATAAATTCACAACAAGGTAACTGGGAGAACAAAGTCTTTTCCTTTTCTCGTATGTCATGGTGTAAATTTCTTGCGGTGTTTTCAGTTTATGGAAATTCAGTTGGGTCATGTCTCTATTTTCGAAATTTTCGATGTTTGTATACGTCAGCTAATGTGTTTTTTGTCTTCTGCAATCTCAGAACAGCCAGCTAGGCTTGCCAAAGGATTATGCGAGGTTGTTTGGATCGTGGAAGCTGACCTGGCACCCAATGAACATCTCTATGTTACTGGAGATCCTTCTGCATTAGGTAGCTGGGATCCAGACAGCGCGATTTCAATGTATCCTACTGGAAATGATAATGAATGGGAAGCTAAAGTCGAGGTAATCCTTTCATTTGTTTCATAAGTAGAGATGTACCATAAGGACCTAAACTGTTTTCTTGAAAGCGAGTTCATAAGTTTTTTCTGCTTATAACTTAATGTGCTTGGCAGATTGCTTCTGGTGTAAATTTCAGGTACAATTATATTTTAAAAGCTGGATACGAGTCTTCCTTTGAAGTCATCTGGAGACCCGGGCCACAGTTTTCCGTATCAGTGCCTTCTTCAGTCAATCGAGACGGAAAAGTAATTATAAGGGATTCATGGATGAGTGTTTCCTCTCAATCACAAGAGTCCTACTTATGGGGGTCTTGGATCGATGAAGCTTACCTTTTACCAAACTCTCTTACTTCAGATCAAAGCGAAGGTAATATCTCTGTTGGCTCCTCCTCTTTCAGTCTCGTTTCATCATTTGCAAAATATTTTAAAACTCAAATGCTTCCAGTGGTTTGGCAGATGAACGCACTTTCTCCAATAGTGCTGTAGAAGTCCCAAGCCCACTTTTGAATGAGAAACAATTAGAAGATGAATCTTTCTTGTGTGATGAACTTGTAAACTTTTCATCAGAAAAATCAGACTTTAGTGCGCTATTTTCTGACAATCATCAGCCTATTGAGGAACCATGGTTTGTTCAGGGATCTATTACCTTACAACATCCAGGGAATATGCAGACTGATAGCGAACAAGTTGTTGAAAGCTGTGAAGAAATTGTAAACAACTTAGATACTGATGAGGAAAATCACCAGCTGACTGAGACTCTCTTACCTGATGATGAATATTTCAAACGAGAATCCATTTCTACTACAATACTGATCAATTCTTCAATATGTACCGTGCAAAGGATTGCTGTATTGGAAGGTGAGAAGCTGGTTGAGTTATTGTTGGAACCAGTTAAGACCAACGTGCAGTGTGATAGTGTTTACCTGGGGGTAGTCACTAAGTTTGTGCCCCATATGGGTGGTGCATTTGTGAATATCGGAAGTTCTAGACATTCTTTCATGGACATTAAGCCAAACAGGGAGCCATTCATATTCCCTCCATTCTGTGATGGATCAAAGAAGCATGCAGCTGATGGTTCTCAGTTCCTCTCCTCTAATGACATTCCAGCTCCGCACGAAATCGAGCATGCCTCCTACGACTTTGAAGCCAGTAGTTTATTAGACATTGATTCGAATGACCCTGGGGAATCTTTTCATGATGATGACGATGATCATGAAAATGATGAATATCACGTCTCAGATGTTCTAGGTGGACTAGTTAATGGTACTGCAGTAAACCATGGCGAAGCGGGAGGTAGTTCTGACAAATGCAGTCAAGGAGATGAGCAACATCCTGAAGTTGGATCTGAGAATGGCTTTGTTTCTCTGGAGAGAGATCACTCTGCAAATTCTCTCGATTCTGATGCATCAGCTGCAAAAAGTTCTAAGGGTATGTCGTCTAGGGATAACAAGTGGATTCAAGTTCGGAAAGGCACCAAGATAATTGTGCAAGTTGTTAAAGAGGGGCTCGGAACGAAAGGTCCAACTCTTACTGCTCACCCGAAACTCAGAAGCAGATTCTGGGTATGGCATGTGTTTTTTTTTTTGTAACTCTTTTTCCTTTCTTTTTATTCTATATTTTCTGAGCAAAGTATGTCTCTATAGGTATTAATGACTCGTTGCAAACGAATTGGAGTATCTAAAAAAATTTCGGGAATTGAGAGGACCCGGTTAAAAGTTATAGCCAAAACATTGCAGCCTCAGGGGTTTGGCCTAACTGTAAGAACTGTAGCTGCTGGCCATTCTCTAGAAGAATTGCAGAAAGACTTAGAAGGTCTACTATTAACCTGGAAGACAATTACTGAAGAAGCAAAATCGGCATCCCTTGCTGCAGATGAAGGTGTGGAAGGAGCCATTCCAGCGCTGCTACATAGAGCAATGGGTCAAACACTCTCAGTTGTGCAGGACTATTTCAATAACAAGGTAATTAGGCCACTGTCCATATTTTTCTCCTTCTGTGACCCCTTTACGTTATAATGGTTGACATGTCAAGTGATGTAAGTTCTTGATTTAATCTAGGTTGAGAAGATGGTGGTTGACTCTCCCAGGACATACCATGAGGTACGGTGCTCCCACTATGCTCGAGTGAATTTAATTAGAATTGAATAGTGATTTGAAGGAAACCTTTGCCTGACGTAAACAATGATCTTATAACCCTCATTGATTTACATCATATTTATAATTTCCAATGCTCAAGTAAAAAGCTCCAGTTGCACGTGTCATTTATTTCGTTCTGAACCAACTCTTGCACTTGCACGTTTGCCATGAAGTAGGACGGCTTACAGAAAAGGTTAGATACTGTGTGCTAACCATTTCACTAACTGGTGTTACTTTCCAGGTCACAAACTACCTGCAGGACATGGCACCTGATCTTTGTGATCGAGTGGAATTGCATGACAAGGGCATCCCTCTTTTTGATTTATACAACATTGAGGAGGAGATAGAAGGTATTCTCAGTAAAAGGTAAGAAGTGGCTGACACTGCTCTGTTGTGGAGTTAGGACCCATCTTTTCCGTCCTAGATATATTCATGTGAATGATCAAAATCTTGCAGAGTTCCACTTCCGAATGGAGGTTCTTTAGTGATTGAACAAACTGAGGCGTTGGTCTCTATTGATGTGAATGGAGGACATGGAATGTTTGGTCAGGGTAATTCACAGGAGAAAGCTATTTTGGAAGTTAACCTTATTGCAGCCAGACAAGTATGTGATACATTTTGGCTGGTAGATTACATATTCATTTGCCAAGAGGCAGAAATTCTGCTTCTGAAAAGTGCCCTAGTAATTATTCTATACAGCGACATTAGTGTATGCCTTGTGAAAATGTTAACAGGGATAATGAGTGAGTGTGCTATGTCTGCTTGTCTTGTGTAGTTCTCATTGAAAATTACTTAATTTTTGCAATATGCTAATCTTGCAAAGCATTTCTTAAGTTATACTTGATGGAATCATGATTCAGATTGCAAGGGAGATTCGGCTGAGAGATATAGGAGGTATAATTGTGGTAGATTTCATCGACATGGCAGATGAATGTGAGTTCGAATGTCATTGTTATTTGTGCAATCACATTTTCAAAGATTGTAGAAGAGAAAATCCCTTATGTCTTGTACATTCTCGTGCCTTGTGTTTCAGCAAATAAGAGACTTGTTTATGAAGAGGTCAAGAAAGCAGTGGAGAAAGATAGGTCACTGGTAAAAGTCTCAGAGCTGTCGAGACACGGACTCATGGAAATAACAAGAAAAAGGGTACAGTCCTAACTTCTGGATGTTTTACTGATTCTGTAAAGCTTCTAATAATGTATCTTGGTCGTGTTCTAGACAGAAATGTGCCCTTGATTTATATAACAGTAAATCTTATTTTTCACAGGTTCGGCCGAGTGTAACATTCATGATCAGTGAACCATGTTCTTGCTGTCACGCAACTGGTAGAGTGGAGGCACTGGAGACTTCCTTTTCTAAAATTGAACAAGAGATTTGTCGGCAGCTTGTGAGTGCATTAACAATCCAATCTCGAGTCTCTTTGCCCTTTTTCTTTTACTTCTTTTTCCAACCAAATGAAGAAGAACATCTAGAATAAATGATCGTCGTTGTTGCCTACTACTATTCATCTCCATTATTTGTACGAAGTTTTATACCATTCTTCGCATTTTGTTTTGTTCCATGTCATGACGATCTAAATGCTTCAGGCAAAGATGGATAAAAGAGGAGACTTGGAAAACCCTAAGTCTTGGCCTAGGTTCATATTGCGTGTGGACAGTCATATGTCCAGCTTTTTGACTACGGGGAAGAGGACGCGGCTTGCTATCCTAAGTAGTTCCCTGAAAGTATGGATTCTCTTAAAGGTAAATTTTAAACTCTTCTGCCAAAGTTATGCATTGATTAGGTTGTCAGTTTGTGTCCTAACACAACTGAGACACAAATGTCTTTTGTAGGTTGCTAGACATTTCACCAGAGGAACCTTTGAGGTTAAACCGTTCATGGATGAGAAGACTGTAAACGAAAGACCGCATCAAGTTGCTATATCGCTGCTCAAGAAAGCTGACGCCATAGCAGACTCAGGCAAGAAGAAGCTCACTCTTATTCCGATGAAGAAGGATAAGACCGGCGGTAAACAAAGACGATGAACATTTAGAAAGAAAAAATCCGCATCACTTTTGCTAGTTGCTAGTTGTCTCAAATGAATCCGTTCTTCATTGTACTGAACCGATTTTGTGTATCAATATCATCTTCGTCCCTCAAGTTTTGCATTAATAAGAAATAGAACCAAACTAGAAGGGTCAAGAGGGTACATACTGGTCTAAAGTAACAAGACGAAACAACAGCTATGGAAAATACAAAGCTATTCTACAAGGACAAAACTAGAAACAAGTGGAACAAGATGGTTCAAACAACAAACAAAGGAAGAATCTAAATACTGATCAAGTAGTTGCAACGTTGCATGTCCCAACCCCATCTTTGCAGTCGTTTGTAAGATCGTTGAATGTTTCAATCTGCTTCTTACCTCTCAAGAACACTTCAGTGTCAACAGATGCTCTCATGTAACCATCAAAGTCGACCGGGTTGCCTCCATTAAGCTTTGTAGTCTCTGAATACCACTCGCTACTCTCGTCCCACAGATCTTTATACTCGTCAAGAAAATGAGTAGCATACTTGTCTTTCAAAGGGTTGAAGAAAGATAACTCCGGTTCATTTGTTGCTATGTAGATATTCCTTCCTTCTTCTACTTTGTCCTGCAAGCTCGACAAGAGGGAACTCGGGGAAGTATCTTTTTCAAGATTAGGCCAAAGCTCTGTGTTCCTTGCTTTCTCTCCTCTCTCAATGTGTACTGCATCGTAATCCCAGTTTAACCTCGACGCAATCGCAGAGACGATCTCCATCAACCTTTTTGATTTCCATAACAGATGCCACGGCCTTTGTACAACAGATTCTGCATCTCCTTCGCAAACTCTGTACCAGTAATTATCAGGCTCCACTGACCCAAACTTCCTCATTATCAAAGTATCTTTCACATCAGCAAGCTTCATCGGCGTGACTCTAAAGTCCTCCACGAGATGAAGACCCAACCTATTCTTCTTATTATGCAACTTCCCCCACTCAGCCCAAAACTGAACTTCATCCAAGACAGAAGCAGCTTCTTTCAAATGCTCGAAATCAAAGTAAAATCGAAAGTCCTTCCCTTCCTCGTTCTGTCCAGACGAAGTGTAGACAGAGGAAAGACACAGAGTCAAATCCATAACCAAAGTCCGGTTCAAATACTGAGCTTCACCAAGCGCACACAAGAAACTCCAAAGAAAATGGTTCATACTCTTACACCTATCACCTCCACCAACATAAACCAAATACTTCCCGCTCTTAAACGCCTTCTCAGACTCAACCATAGGAAGAGAATCATTCACAGCTTCACCAACAACAGGCAAAGAGAAATCATCTTTCTTCCCATCACTCTTCTCAAAACCAGCTTTCTGATTCCTCTTCCTCTTCCTAGCATTCAAACCAGAATGATACTCACCAATACTCACCACACTAAGACTACAATTCTCAGACTTCTCAACCACAAACCTCCTATAATCCTTGTAAAAAGCAGCACTCTTTCCATCTTTAGGCCTATAACGCCACGCCATATCACAAGAATTCACACCTTCACCAACCGCAGGCTTACCAAACTTATAAAAGTGAATGTCTTTAAACTTCTCAATCGTAGCTTTCATCATAAGATGGAAAACCTCAGAGTCTTTACAATCAACAGTACTGTTCACATCACAATCAACTTGGTTACCTTCAGCATTCTCCTCGTTACCGTTGCTGCTGGAGGTTTCAACGTCAGTGATGTTGATGAACGCAGCGAAAGCGGTTTGGTTAGCAGCCATGAAGTCTTCTCCGGTTTTGACAACGGAGTCGTCGGATCTCAACGTGGCGTTTGACGTGGAAGTGAGGAAAGTTGTGATTTTGTCAGATGGGTGGAAGAGAGGGTCTTCTGGTTCGTATGTTGCGGCGATGATTGTGAAGATTAGTACTCCTACGACGAAGAGTGAGAAGCCTATGTTCCCGATTAGGTTCAGTGCATTTTGGCCTAAGTTCTCAGGACGGAATCCTCCTGCTCTGTGAATCGTGGATCGACCCAACATTGCTTTCTTCTTGATTCTTGATTCAAGAAAGTGTGGATCTTTGGTTACGCCGGAGGAGTTTGTGTTGAAAGAGTGGTGGTGTTACTGTGTTTTTTGCTGGCAAAGTCGATAAAGGTCGCTAGATTTGGAGCGGACAATAACAGCCACCGACAATGGCAGGATTGTAAATGTTTAGTGTAGAAAGCACTAATAAATGATGAAGCATTAGTTTACATTTACTGCAGTTGGAAATTATTAGAATAATGTTGCACATCATTAATTTTTGGCCATTTAAATCCTAAATCAAGGTGAGAACAAAAAAAGAAAAACAATCTGATGAATTTTCTCTCTATTGTTTTTCAAACTCTACATATCTCTTTTACCACTTTTGATTGGTTAGATTATTAATATATATTTTCTGGTTTATTTGTAACATCTAATTATTTTATGAAATAATTATTTAAAAAGTGCCAATTTCTACTTATATTATTAAAAGAGTGTTCTAAAATTTAAAAAATAGGAAGAGATGTATAAAGACATAAAAACTTGATTTTAGTTTATATTACGGTTATGTCATTATACAATTAAATAAATAAAAAATAAAAAATAATTAATAATAATAAATAAATAATAAATAAATAATAAAATAA